>JAEIFU010001385.1:0-70778 GCA_018904235.1 Lordiphosa stackelbergi | reverse complement strand
CCGAGACAACTCAAAGGACAATCTGCCACAAGAAAAGCCCTGGAGCAGCCCCTAACCCCTATTTGTAGCAGCAATGTAGGCCAGCCAAGTTTTTCAACGAAGAAAATTATAAGGGCTATGAACTCACAATAGACTCATCACTTGATGAAAAAATGAAAAATGTCGCGTTAAAAGAAGAGCTAAGCCAAGTAACTAATCAAATGGAAGACATCAAAGCAGAGAACCAAATGCTAAAGCAAGAACTGGAAAATAAAAGAGGAACAGCAGGAACATCAAGCCAATATCCAAAGGCTGTTAAGTCTATCAAAACAAAATAATGTTATTTTCAGAAACATGCCGAAAAAATGGATCACCGTGAATCCGTGCACGAGCTGTGCACAACAAAGCTGAATATAAACGCTCCGGCTATTCGAAATGTAAGAACTCTTCCAAACCGAGCCGCTGGAAGACAGCTGATTGCCGAAAGGGTATCTGCGACCGCACACCAGATATTTAAAAATGCAAGAAACCTAGTGGGCACAAAACATTTACGTTGAAAAGGATCTATGTGAGCAACGATAACAGCCCTTTTTCAATTGCAGATAAAGCTAAAAGGTATGAAAGCGGACGAGAAAATCCTAATTAAAAACAAGTAAGAGTGTTGCGGTCGAGTGCCTCGACAGCAAAATACCCTGTTCCAAGCAATGTGGTTCCCTATAGCTTTAAAATTTATTTGAATAATTGGGAAGGCGCACTTGCATATCTTCGGTGTTTTTGCTCGGATCTTATAGTGGTATACAGAATAGACAGATATTGGGCCTTACTGAATATATATTAAGTCACTAGGTTCAAACTTAAAATTGTAGCTCTGTCAGTTTTTCGCGGTTAGAAGAAGGAGGAGGAGGAATTTGCCAAATCTGGAACAAATTGATCTAGGTACAGTACACCTACATACATGCAAAAATTTGTGGCTCTACCTCTTACAGTCTCTGAGATCAATGCGTTCATACAGAGAGAGAGACAGTTTTTCGCTGCTAAAAGATGGAGGAGGGAGAATTTTTCAAATCTGAAACCAACTCGATATGGGTACATACATGCAAAAACTTGTGGCTCCACCTCTAATAGTCAGAGAGAAAGACAATACACAAAAAATTTTTTTATTACATAAATTCGTTAGATATTGTCTTACTTTTTTACAATTTTTGTTGATCAAAACTTTTTCGATTGCGAAAATTATTTTGCTGATTTTAACTCCAGCTCGACGTTCGGCAAACAGAGGTCGTGCTAGTAGGTTTACGACTTGGTATCTCACAAGGCCATTTTAAAAATTTACTTAATTTGTGCAAAGATTTTTGAACATTGCATTGTGAGTCCAGGTACCTACGCTTCCGACTCAAGTACGAGACGCATAAAAATAGACTGAACCAAATAAAGAGAGACATCTCTGATCAACGTAGCACTGCTATTGCTTTATTAGAATAAAGTGTAAAAAAAATAAAAAAAAAAAAAAAAATAAAAAATCGATGACGAAAAAACCGATGGATTTAGTTAGATTGTTAAGGTGAACGATTGTGAAGTACAACTATGATTGCTCATTTTTGTGATTTTCATTAAAATCAAAACGATAACTTTCAGGCATACCACTTTTACCTAAAAATTTCATCAATGCGTTCAAATAGCCAATTAACTTTTTCGATGGATGATGTTTGATGTATGCCTAGGCCCAAGGAAAACCTAGTCATTCGGAACATACATATATGCGTTAAAGTCATAATTTTCGCCAGCTCACATTTTTTGGCCAAAAACAACAAACCGAATTTCCCGACCTGGCGACCTTACACTTTTTCAGAACCCAAAACTAAAGAGGCCCATTAAAGGACGGCGACACGATTGAGGAGATAAAGACGGCATCGAATGAGGAGCTAAGCAAGGTCACAAGACATGATAATTTTAAGTATTTCTAGGATATGAAGAAACGTTGGCATAAATGTATTATATCAGAGGTGAACTATTTTGAAGGAGTGTTGGGTAAAGGTTGTTTCATTTCACTGAATATGATCACTTGTAATATTTTCTAAGTGAGTCATCTCACTCACATTGCTCCCTGTTCAGTTGTTTACTTGTTCAGTTGTTGTTCAGTTGTTCTTGTTCAGTTGTTCTCATTCACCTGATCCTTCTTGTTCAGTTGATCAATTGTTTCTTCTGGTTCAGTTGTTCAATTGTTTAGCTGCCTACTAACTGTCTAAATTAAAGTCATTGTCTGGCTGCATGGCTGGCAACTCATGCACACACAACAGAAGCTGGGAACGAAAGCAGAGCACACAGCGAAGATGGCGATCGATTGGGGGCTAACAGCAATACGCACGTTCTATTGTAATCATCTGTTTTCGCTCTCACTGAGAACACAAAATCAGTTGAACAAGACCAACTGAAAAGGACAACTAAACAAGACTCACTGAAAAAAATGAACAATTGGAGAAAATATTTTCACTTTTTCAGTTTAAAGAACAACTCAATTTTGTATAATATAGAGTTTGAGAATTGCAGGCTCGAGGTCAATTGAAACACGCAGATGTGGATACTTTATCAACAACAATGCAAAATTGTTTTGTTCCTTAAAGTGCAAAAGTGAACATGATTTTTTGTTCAATTGTTTTAGAACAATCTTCGAATGTCGTGCCAAATAAACCCGTTACCGAACCAAATTCGGATATAACGAGAGCGTAAGTTAAAGTCGGCTCTAACCGACTTCGATATACCCGTTACTCATGAAAAAACATGTTTAACAGTGTTCCCGCGTTCCTTAGTGTGACCATCCAAAAAAGTATGCAACATTTTCTTAGGGTGGTAGCCGGGGGGGGGTTGGGGCAGGGCTTTTCGCTTTTAACTTGAGAACCGTTCATCAGTTTTTGTCATTCTTTTGACAAATCGATTTTTTTGCTAACTACTAACTATCTCTAGAAGGAGCGAATCCTCTATCTTTTTAACTGGAACAAGTTTTCCAAATTGCGGGGGGGCGGGAGGGGCATGGCCAAAATTTGAAACAAACTTAGTCTGCGTACAGATAAAAGAAGCATTTGCCCTATCCATGTCAAACCGACATCTCTCACCATCTCTGAGATCTGGGTGTTCATACAGACAGGACGGACGGACGGACGGACGGACGAACCAGCGACGGACCTGGGACAGACGGATAAGGCTAAATCGACTCGGCTGCTGATGCTGATCAGAATATATATACTTTTATATGGTCGGAAATGATTCCTTCTGCCTGTTACATACATTTGCACTTTAGTATATCTCTACGAGTAACGGGTATAAAAATCTCTGCCGAAGAGATGCAGTTGCTCTTTCTTACCGCCATAAGCAATAATCATAGGTTCCCAAGAGTACGATATACTGATAAATCCAACTCGGCAAGCATTGTTGGGTTTCGGTTTCGTCCCCAGGATCCATGGTTGGGAAACTCTGGTTAATGAAAAAAAATAAAAGCAACTACATCTACGCGGCACGTGATCTGCTAGTTTAGGGAGACAAAAAATGCTTCTTAGTGTTGGTGAGCAAGAGGCTCTTTCCACACTAATAATTCATTCAATCATGAGTTAGGCTTGCGTTTGTGTGAAAACACGAATGACTTCGGCCCCGGTATCTAAAGCTGAAAAGATGTTAGCTGCAAAGAGAGGGTTCCCTTAAGTTGCCTTACCTTGTTGCAGTTCCAGAAAACTACGCCTTTTTTCCGTAGACTCAACCTGCATAAACTGCTTACCAAAGACTTAATAGCTGATAAGAGAGCACTGTCCCATCCTGTAATTCCACTATGCTAAAGAGCGCCTAATTAGAGCTTTAAGCTTTCTCAATTACTTAGCGTCAGCCTAGCAGATTAAGCGTTACACCCAAAAGAGAACTAGGAAAAAGCCTACTGATGATAGATTCTTTCAGTGGAAAATTTTTTGAGATTTCAGAGAGAAAATTTCATTCACATAATTAGCTCTCAAAGGAACGATGTTTTATTCTCCAAGGACCAGGTTACCAACCAGCCTTAATATGCTCCGTAATCCAGAGTTGACAACTTTCCTCTTTAGCCTGCACTGCCGCATTCGTCATGTTACTTACTGGTAGCTTGTGAGCAGGAAGTGGAGGAGGCTGTAACACAGAAACAAAAGCTAAAGGCTTGATTTCAAAAGGCATTCATGAAAAACCCAACAAAAATGTTAACAAATTAAACAATTGAAACACTTTTTGTAGTTTTTTATGTACTATATAGGTAGTTACATATATTCAAATTAAATTTATTTCAGTTTCATACACACATACATACATACATACAAGCATTTATCTTTAAAAGCATTAGAAAGCTAAGCTTACCACAGGGAAATAATTTATTTATGTACGTAGACATGCAGTTGGGACACACACTTAACACTTAGGAGGAGACAACAATGATATTTGATATCCACATAAATTCCTAGATATTTAAGGTACATTGAATTGCAGGATTCAAACAGGAAATGAACGGAAATAAATTAAAGCGACGAGTGATATTTGCGGCCAGGGAGGAGTTGTTGGTGGGCTGGGAACTGTTTTCTGTTTTTGGTATTTTGCTACTTTCTTAGGCTATGAGATTTTTTGTGACTTGACGAAGAGAGTGGGGCACTTAAAGTGCCTCATCGGCTATCTGCGGCTGGTCAGCATCTTCTGCATCTCCATTATGCAAGCTGACAATGACATTGCCCAGGCCATTCTGACCGGATCCAGATGTTGTTACGGCTGCTTCGGCAACGGCATCTTCTGCTATTGTGGTCATCATTGTCGGGTTGTCGGATACACCTGCGGTGGCTGGAGATAACACAGTTTCGCCAGCAGCCTCCCCCATGAGCGGCTGTCGTTGGCGCGAATTGTCAATGGTCTGGCGGCGATTACTGAGAAAATGTATTTTGTTGCGCCAGCCATCGATAAAACTGGAACCACCACCTGACATGGCCAGACCCATGCTCTGACTGCGTGCCCGCTGCTGTTGCTGTTGCACCTGCTGTTGCTGTTGCTGGTGATGTTGATGGGGCGCCGAGGAGGCGCGCCGCTTAGCCGACATATCCTTTAGTCATACCTTCTCCTCGCCCGGCAGTGGCGGTCCGCAGCGTACGAACTACAATCAAAAGAACTGAGAATTTTCTATCATGGTGGTTGGCAGGCAGGTTGGCAACGGTGCGCTGGATTCGCTTGGCATTTTAAGAATTTCGCATGCGATTAATCATGTGCAGGCCAATTAGCTGTGTGTGTGTGCAGTGTGTAACGTGTGTGTGTGTGTGTGCTTGCATTACTCATACGCGCCGTAGCCCGAGTAGAAAATTAATTCAAGACAACATAAGCAAACTGAAGCTTAATATAAATCTTACCGAGACCTGAGTGGCTGTGTAGGAATTGGTGCGTGGACGATTGCTAAAGCAAAGCGTACGCCATTTGCGCTTCACTTGGGCAATAACCTCGCCATTGAAGAAACAAAACAAAGTGGCCACGCACAGACCCTGCAAAAGTACAAGAAAGAGGAAACAAAAAAATTATGTCACACACTTGGAGAAAAATGGCAAGAAAACTTTATTCAAAAAAGGAAATATCAAGTTGGAGTAAAAAATTAGACATTTTAAGTTCTGATTTGAGATTAGAAAATTTCATATATTGATTTTAAAAACTGTATGAGTTATATAGATGTATGCAGTTCAGGAAAACTAAATTATAAACCTGTAGGTTCGACTGACAGACTGACTTATCATCAACCCACAGCTAAAACTGCTTATCCTAGTTCTACAGATGTAAAAAAGGCCACTAAGAAACAAAATTTGAAAAATTTGTCAATGAAGTGGGTGAATATCCAAAGAAAAGTTTGCATGTGGCACATAACGGAACTGTGACGCTCAGGCAATATTGTGGACTAAGCTGTTTTGCTAAGAAAGAGAGAGAGAGAGGGAGAGGGCATAAGAGGGATCGACTCACACTCACACAAATTGGGTATATGTGTATTACAAATTAGCCATGCAGCTCTCCAGCAGTGCAAATTGGCATTACATAATGGATTACTTCTACGTTACTTTGTCATCAGTATGAAGGAAATACTCCCATACAGTCTGCATTACTTTGCCATATGCATGACCGCTTTGTAAACGGAGTGCCCACAGCCTGCATTACTAGTAATAAAGAATGTATGCCAGAGCCGAACTGTCATCGCATTCTCATTACGAATGCGTACATTATTCTTAAAATTGTAATGCAGAATGCTCGCAGTCTGTTTGTTTTCAATTACAATCTCTGTACCGAAAAGCAGCGAGTGTAGTGCATTACTTTTCGACAGGCGTAATGCATATTTTCGACAGAACACGTTGAGCTCTGCGCCGCTGGGTCTTGGCTCTCTGAGACAGATGACAGCTGCTAAGTGGAGAGCGGTGGAAGATGGAAAGTAGGGAAGGGAAAGATTGGGGAGCGTGGAAGGGGGGTGAGAGAAAAAAGAGGTAAGCCAATTGGAATTGTTTATTATTTTTTTGTTCTAATAGCACATGAAGGCATTTTAGGCCACTTCCCAAAAATCACAAATTCAAAAATTCAAACGAAAATTATGCGTTACACTGAATCCACTTTTCATACAGAGTGTTTTTCACCATTCAACTGGTACCCTAAAGAGGACAAAGAGGATAATGAACCACATAAACTAATTTACAATATACCTATTTCATACTCAATAGTACATTCTGTAGTCAGGTATCTGCATTTAATCATAGTATGCGCCTATTTCGAAATTGTGTATTGTTTAGTGGCCGGACTATTTACACCGGCAATTACATTTCATCAGAGATTAAAACCCGAACGTATTGTCCGATCGCTTTTTTCCGGTTGCGGTTATATTACGGTTGTGGAATATCAGTTACGGTACTGGTTACGGTTAGTAAACTATTTTTTGTGTTTAGCATACGTACGGGAAATTTTAGTTACAGAATAAGTTACGAAGATTATCAATATATGAAGTTCTTTCTTATAAGTAATATTCTTCTTGTTTATGCAACTGGTGCACAAACTGTAATAATTTCGCTAATATTGTCCCAAATCTTAGGTTACAGAAAAAAATCAGAATTAGCTGATGCCAAACTTAAGCCGAAGTCGTAAATTTTGGATCCGCTGAAATTGAGCATTCAGTGTAATATCACAAACAATGAATTGCATGTAAAACGGCGCTGTAGTCTGGAGAGAGCTCTTTTGCTCACTACACACAAGCTCACTTTTTCTGTCCTCTACATTTGCCCGGCACTGATTAACGTTTATCGGAAGTTTTAGGTAAAAACAAAAATAAAATATACATTTGTTTCTGTTTCGGTACTGATAACCGGTTATGGTAATAAATATTAAAGGTTATACGATTAAGCGGTTATAAAAAACAATTTTTATTCGGTTACGGTGTTTGGGTGACAAAATTTAAAGTGTTTTTAGCTGTTAAGGGTTACGGTTTCGGTTAAGGTTTAAATCTCTGATTTTCATAGATAAGTACAGGGTGGTCCATTAAAAAATTGGAATTAAATTTTGCTGTAAAAAAGCTCGTGTTATTTTTCAAAGGTTAAACATTTATTGAAAAGTTTGGTTCATGTCATTTACTTATGAAAACCATTTTCGGTCAAATGACGATGGTGTCGGTCAGCGCACCGGTTGAGTACGTACACGGGTTGGTCATCCAGCAAACATTCCAAATTCATGAAATAATCCACAAATTGAGTTTTTTTTTCTTAAATGTTTTTTTTTTACGCACCACTTTGGAAATATTTTTTTAATATTTCACAACTTTCTTCAAACGAATAGTGCCCTATTTCGTAAATGTCAAAGTTTTTACTAACAATTAGTCGGTTGGGGAATGACATTTGACGTTTTTAAAGTCAAATTATGAATAGTTCAACTACCAGAACACTAGATGGACCACTGTTGGAATACGAAATAGCATTTGGCTATCGCCCATTTCTTCGATTACAAGTAACAAGGTTTTGAAAGCAACAGCCCACGCGATGTCTGAGAGGGAAAACGTAGAACAACGAGAGCGTGTCGAAGGTGAAAGAATATATGAAACACCAGCGAAATCATCTCACCAGATTGAGGGATGGAGGAACAGCAAGTTTAATGCAGAGTAAGTTGAAGGGTTGTATGGAAGCTGGTGAGGGGAAAGCAGGTAGCGAATTAGAAAAAGTGTAAAAGAGTTTTGCAAAAGAGTTAGCAGTCAAGAACGAGCAAATGTTTCTGCTTACTATGGCGTAGATAGAGTATTATAAGTCTTAATGGAAAAATCTATCTAGAGCCGGAAAGTCTGAGATGTCGAATGGACATTGTTAAATTGTTACTAGTTTCACCAACGATTTTACCGATATAATTTGTCGACATCCCTGTGCCTAGCCGAAGTAAGTTTGGGGACAAAAAGAACCTTCACTGTTAAGGTGGCTAGAGGTCTTGTTATGCTTGCACTAACTTCAAAAACGGGAACACAACACACCACAAAAGTAGGCTAGTTGCTCGTACAGCTGTTTCATTGGTATCTCTATCAAATCATCAGCGATCTTTGCCCTTTTGTACTGAAGCCAAGAGCTACCTCTCCATGCCAGACCTTGTTACTCGTTTGGATTCCCAAGCGGTTATAGAAATTCTGTCATGAGGTAAGCTCTGCCAACACACTAAGGCCGGGCGTAGGCAGCTGAAGAATTGAATTGGTATTCAGAAACAGCTATACTGTCAATTAGCCTCCTTTGGTGTTGTGCGTGTCTTGTTTTAGAAAAGTTATGGAAAAAAACCAAACAATGACCTAGGGCCTGACACAAAAAGTTCTACGATTTTCAATCAAAAGGACACTAAAACAATCACTTTGAAAACCAAATAAATTTACAGAATCTAAATCTTTGGATTCAAACTTTGTTTAAACAACTAGATTTTGCCTCAAAAGAAGGCCCATGGATTAAACTAAAGAAGCGATATTGCGCCTCCAACATAAGCAAAGAAAATACTAAAGCCATCAATCCAAACTAAAACTATTATTCCACTTGGGTAAAAAAGTCGATAATTATTGCATGGTACTTAGTTCCATTGACTGTAACGTTCCGATATTCATTATTTTTAATAAAGTACGATCCAGTGATGCCGCCGGCTTACAAACCGCATCAAAAACTGAATTTTCAGGGTGCGTTGGTAGCTCTTGAACTTGACTGCTCTTTAGACTAAATTCGGCAAATCTGTTTAATATCTTACCCTATGAGACAAAAATTAGCTTCGTCGTTGAAAACAATTTTATCGATAAAACATATTTCTCACAGAGCCGAATTTTAGTCATAAAATTCAATGATTTACAAGACTCTGTGCGTTTGTTAGTCTATTCATGATATTGGTAAATCTTTCTGAACATTTTTGGAGTAGCCAGATTGTACGAATCACGCGTGAGGTTGCAAAAAATGTACACTGAAAAACAAATAGCATAAAAATCAACATTTAGTACTCAATGAACATTGCTCATACATATATTTTATTATTTTGCATACTCTGCTTACAAACCGTTAAAACTATTTTCCATTTTCCGTGTGGAGGTTTTTAAAAATCGGAAAATACATTTCCAATTATTTCGTCAAAATTGTAAAATCTTAGATCTCAGGGTTAAGAGGATTCGGCAGCAGCATTCTGCGCTGTTACTTGTTCTAAACTGCGAATTCTTAAATAGATTTCGGTTCAACTCAATTTAAGCATGCTTTTCTTCATTTTACTGGTCACACGATTGACCCAATGGAAAGGTGTTTGAAACCGGAACAATTGACCAATTCATAAATGCAAGCACTTAACTTTCGTCAACTATTCTTTTGTTGTTTATGAATTGCCGAACACCATTTACCCGTCTATCGTTATACGAATCCCGAAGGGGTTTGACCCATATATATTGGAAAAGCGAAAACTCGTGTTTGTTTGTTTGTTTTTTTGACCTCGAGCCAGCTAAAAAAAATCCAAAATTATTACTAATCTTAATTTAAGAAAAAGCAAACCATTCCTTAATTCTTTGAAAACTAAAAAATTTAAGATAGTTTTAAGGGCAGTCAATGGCGTTTCGCATTCCAAGCCGGCCTCTTATTTCTCTAAAGCCAACAACAAAATACATGCAACGCGACTCTGCGACTCAGTAAAAGTCTAGTTGAAAAAAAGGCAAATAACTAATTCTTGTTTTAAATATTTCTTTTTGTCTGAGTGTATCAGCTGGTGCTTATTACATTTGCCAAGCAAATACAATTTGTCTAACTTTTTTTCGTGTTATTTTGTCACTTCAATGAATGGCGCTCTCATCTCTCGTCAGTTGGTCAAACTGTTTGGCAATTTGTCTTTTCAATTTCCATTGTCCGCATAATATATGTAAATATTAAATATAAGTACGAGTGTATACATATATCTATGGGTAGTTGTGCACGTGCATGGACTACCACAGTAGGTAGGATTTTTATTTATGAGCACATGGCAAATGGCTTCATTTGATTGCCAGGGCACACGAAAGGCCTGTTGACAAAACTCAATCAGCAACAGTCCCATGTGTGAGGACATAGTTTGCACAAAAGTAGTTGATCACCTGCTCACCTACATACATATACATGTAAGTATAAGTTGATTTTATTTTACACAATTGACTAAGGGGAATTCGTTGAAAAATGAATTCAATGTTTTGCCCTCCTTTTTAATTCTAAGACAATTTTTCATCTCTTAGATCATACATATTCATTACTTCTTAGCTCAATTTGAGGCCAGCTCTACCTCAACTCTCTTTCACTCTAACCTTTTAGCTGGTTTTTCTTTTTTTTTTAAATTCCTTCTCTGCTTAACGCAAGTTAATCCCAAAAGCTGCCAGCAAACCAACCAACCAACCGCTGAGCTTATTTTTCGCCTTTTAGCTGGGCCACAGTTATTAGTCATCTGCCAACTCTTAAGCTACTAAGAGCATTAGTTAGTCAAGTTTCTTTATGTAATATTACATCTTTCTAATTGCCATAGTTTTACAGACTTTGTACAGACATGCTAATAATTTAAAAGAAACAAAACCCATTAGCAAAGTGAATAGACTTAAATTCAAATTAAAGCCAAAAAGTAAAGATTGTAAGAAATAAATCCAATTTTGTATACAAAATATTTATAGTAACGTCCTTTTGTTTTGCTTTGACGCTTATATATTCTTTTAAGTCGCTTAAAACTTGTAAAAAGTCCTTTACGACTTGCACACGGTAAATCCAAATTGTATGCAACCTCCACAGAAAACTTTGCAATTTGTGAAGCAGCGACAACAACAACAACAACAACAACAACATCCACTTCAAAGCTACCAACTGACTTTAAAAACCAACTCTCGATTGGAAAAGCATTTGTTTTTTTGTCTGCTGTTTTTGTCACTCAAGCAAATAACAATCGAAAGGAGATGACGACGGCACATTATTGCTGTTGCTCTTGTCAACTGCAGCTTAGCCACACCCAAGGGAACGCGTTCACATACAAGAAATACGATTTTTTGTACAGAAACAAAGAACAGTCAAACGCACGAAGTAGGTGGAATTCAGTATTCAGCTGAGGGTATTATGAATTTGAATTCAAGTTGAAAAACAAATATTTTTACAACATGTGAAAAAATAGAATACAGGAAATTTTGTCCGTTGCTGTATTTAAATATCAACAACTTGCTGTTGATTTTTTGCGCATGATTGTTTAAAGATATTTAAAGACCGCTACCTACGATAGGGACTCAATGACGAGGCTTATAAAAATAAACTAAAACCTAAAAATCCTCAAAAAAGGGACACAAATGTTATCAATAATTGTGAACTCTAAGGGCCGATTTCTCTACTTCCAGATAGCTGCTATGTGTCGGATAAACTCACAATTTACTCTGCTATTTGTAAGTTAAGTATAAGATGAGAAATCTGCCCTTACCAAATTGTATGTCAGTGCGATGCTTGGGGGAAGAACTCCAATTAGCATACAACCAAATGGAATGCCAGTGTGATGCTTGAGGGGTAGACGTTTCAAATCTTTAGAATTTACAGAACTGTCTGTATTTTCCGGAATCTTTGCCTTTTTTCGGAGTTTGGTATTTTATGCAATATTTGATCATTTTTTTTACTATTTTGTTAGAGTGGACCAAAATTGTATGCTTCCATTAGAGGTGTGTCAATTCCTGGTTTAAAAGACAATGAAGCTGTAGGTCAGGAGTTGGAAATGGTGGAATATGTCAGTATTAAGTTTTTAGGGAAGCTGCTCGATAAGGTCTTCTTCTTCTTCCTGATTGGCCATCCCAACCGTTTGACGGTCTCGGCCCCTGCAACTAATGCCCGTGCAAGCTGGCTCCAGTTTTTCACACCAAGTTTGGAAATGTCTTTTCTGGTCGTCCCACCTTGCCTTGTTCCAGCTCTTTCGCATTCCTCTTGTAGACCTTTTTTGCTGCAGCTTGTTCATCCATACGGGTAACATGTTCTAGCCAGCGCAACCGCTGTTGCTTTATGCGCTTGACTAAGACTAGTGTCCCCATAGAGCTTATACAGTCCGTCATTCTTTCGGATGCGAAAATCCTTGCCAACTTTCAAAGGTCCATAAATCAGCGATGGCCAGCAGAGCAAGGCCAAAAAGTGAATTAGTATTGGTGTCCGAAAATAAGCGCAAAGAATTTGCTTTGACCTAATCGCTTCGAACTTGTGCGAATGACGCCTATCTGCTCTTTTTCGGTCTCAGTTTCGGCAAGCGTTCGGGTCAAGTACGTGTGAATAACGAAATGTTTTCGCCTTCGGGAGGAACCAAGGGCCATCGCTGCCATAAATCCTCCGAAGAATCTTTCGCTCGAAAACGCCAATCTCCGCTTCATCCGCTAATGATATTACCCATGCTGCTGCCTTATTGCAGGACTGGGATGATACGCTACTTGTTGTATAGCTCCTTTTTCGTTTTCTTTGCGAGATCACTTCTCATTGAACTCCCTAGCGGTCCGTGGCAACATCTGTTGGATGCGTCCTTCATTTAAGTAGCGAAGACTTGGAGACATTTATGGACAAAAGTATCAACACTTGGAGAAACCTTTTCGGGTAACGCGCACTGAAAGAATAGGTCAAATATAAATTTGAAACTGGTATTTCAATATAATTTTCGAACACTAGTATCGGCTATTAAATACCAATAGGAACCGTTCATATGACGATACTCATACCATTTTAAAATTGAAGGATCCAAGTAATTAATCCCCAGGGTTGAAAATGAGTTCCAAGTGTATTGTAAGGCAGTCAGAGACACATAATTTTCTCAAAAAAAAAGAGACAGCTAGATTGTCCCTTAAAAATTATTACGCACAAAGTCAAATCGAGTCTCGGTAGTTTTTTTTCGTGAACGCCAGAAGTTGGCCTCGGGTTAGGGAGCACATGAATTTCTGCACGGTTCGCTCGAGGAAGGTCATGAGTAAAAGGTTGCGTGTTTAAGAAAATGTTATCCGGTAGAAAACAGGGAATTGCATGTATACCGTTTTTTGTACTAGCCAGTTATATGAAATGCTGGCATTTGTCACCTGAGTCGTATCAAAAAATTGACTTACATTCGGGTGCGTTTTCAAGGGCTGAACACAAAAACGTTTACCAAAAAGGCCCGCTTTGCAAGACAGGGAGTTAGCAGTAATCGTCCGTTTGCGTCTTTCTGGTTGGATATTGTGCATAATGTGGCCACAGGAGCAACTAAATGTAAATTAACCTTGCTAAACACACAGTTTAAATGGAACTATCTCATAAACCTGAGCTGATTAATAAAAATCAAATAAATTATATTATTAACAAATTAAAAGAAACAAACAAACTTTCTTTCTTCAATCCGAACATTATTTTAAATCAAATAAACAGCCGGTGTCTCGCGCGTCAACCATTATATATTTTTAAATTTTCTTATTTTTTTTTTTTTTTTTGAACACATTTATTTACTATATATTGACGGATAAAGTAGTACTAAAAATTATATAAGTGCAACAAAAAAAGGAACTTAACTTCTCGGTTGGAAGAACGTTTGCTCCTTTTTTTTTTTTTTTTTTTTAAATTTAGTTCAATGACTTTCTTCATTTCCTCGTTGCTGGCGATCGTGAGCAAAGTGGTGAAAACAATTCTGCCAAAACAGATCTATTTCGGAACCAACTAAATTTAAAAAAATATAATTTTTTATTCAAAATTTTTAACAACATAATGAATGACTATAAACAATAAGATCCAAAAAACCCCCAACACACAAGGAGGGGGAAAAGAGGTAGAAAAATAGAGTGGCTCCTCGGTCCTCATCCACTTTTAAAAACACAAAAATCAGGCATGGAATTGAAATCTGTGGTTCATGAATAGAGCTGTTTGGAATTTGGGGGATCTGGGTGGGATCTGGGTGGGATCTAGGTGGGATCTAGGGATCTAGGTGGGATCTAGTGGGATCTGGGTGGGATCTAAGTGGGATCTAAGTGGGATCTGGGTGGGATCTAAGTGGGATCTAGGTGGGATCTAAGTGGGATCTAAGTGGGATCTGGGTGGGATCTGGGTGGGATCTGGATGGGATCTGGGTGGTTCGGGTATAAATGTGGGATCTGGGTGGGATCTAGGTGGGATCTAAGGGGATCTAGGTGGATCTGAGGATGGGATCTGGGAGGATCTGGGTGGGATCTGGGTGGGATCTGGGTAGGATCTAGATGGGATCTGTGGGATCTAGGTGGGATCTAAGTGGGATCTAAGTGGGATCTAGGTGGGATCTAAGTGGGATCTAAGTGGGATCTGGTGGGATCTAAGTGGGATCTAAGTGGGATCTGGGTGGGATCTGGGTGGGATCTGAGTGGGATCTAGGTGGGATCTAAGTGGGATCTGGGTGGGATCTGGGTGGGATCTGGGTGGGATCTAGGTGGGATCTGGGGGATCTAAGTGGGATCTGGGTGGGATCTAAGTGGGATCTGGGTGGGATCTAGTGGGATCTGGGTGGGATCTAAGTGGGATCTGGGTGGGATCTAGGTGGGATCTATGGGATCTAAGTGGGATCTGGGTGGGATCTGGGGGGATCTGGGTGGGATCTGGATGGGATCTGGGTGGGATCTAGGTGGGATCTGGGTGGGATCTTGGTAGGATTTGGGTGGGATCTGGGGTGGATCTGGGTGATATCTGTGGGGTCAAGGACGCAAGTGATCTCTGGAAATGAAAGAACACTGAAGCAATCTGGTTGCTGGTATTTCTACACCCTGTTAGTTTTCTTCTTTCGAAAGAGTGCCCTTTATACTTTATATACCATTGAGAGAGCTTGTATTTTTGAAAATAAGCTCTTAAAGTAAGCATCATGTTTCACATCAAAGCCTCGTAGGTTTTAACGACACTAAACCTATTTTCTAATAAAAAACAACAAAAAAAAACACAATCTTTCTCTAAAGATAAATTAAATAATCTTTAAAAAGGACTCAGTTCGAAAGGATTTGAAAACAGCTTCTAAGGTGTTCGCTTCAAGTTGAGCATGACATTTAGGGTGTTCACCAGCCCTCGTAAAAGAGTAATTGTGTAAATTTACGCGACGCAGCTATTGAGCACCCCTAGAAGGTTTACCCTCGTAATTTTTGGTGTAAATCAGCTGTTTTTGACAGGCTGTGAGTTTTTCTGTCACTTGTGTGTGTCAAAGTTTAAGATGTTTAAGATATGGACCATGATGCTGTCGGTGAAGTCGTAGACGACCTTATGGAGGATCTTACTGCAATTGCATGCTGGCGGCGAGGAACCAAGTTATGTGTGCCCAAATAAGTCAACTGGCGAACCAATGTGCTACCATTTTTCAATGACCAATGGGTCCGTGCGGCCTCATGCTTTATGTCGACTTCATTTCGACCCCAAATGGAACTTGAGTTACAGGTAGCACTTTTCTGTTTGGGGTAGTTTGGAGAAGCTGCATCAATAAGGAAAACTACAACTATGTTTACAGTAGGTGATGACGGCTCTCTAGGTGTTGTTACAGACAGAGTGTAAGGAGCTATTTTGAGGAAGATGTCTCAATATATTTACTGGCCAGATGCAGTTAAACTGACAAAAAAATTTAATTATTGTAGGTGTGACCGCATATTTTTAAGAGAAAAATCTCAAAATGTCGTGATATCTAGTATTTTTTGTCGATACTTTGAATAATTTTACAACACTTCAACTGTTTACACTTTTTACACTTTTACGCTGAATCTTTAAACATACCCCAGGGCAGCAAAAAGTGCGTAATTTGTTGTGGCGTAAACTTTTGGAGTTTACGCTTTTTGCTTTACGCTTTTACGCGGGCTGGTGAACACCCAATTAGTGTCAAGGACCTTCCCCTTCCCGTTCTTGTTATTTACACAATTTTTTCTCTTACAACTCTGTAAGAGTACATTAGTATCGGTCATAAGTTCCCTGTCAGTTTTGCTCTTAAAAAAAATATATTTTCTTTCAACACTAAAACACAAAATGAGGGACAAGCTCGACTTGGCTTTATGCGCTCACGCATATTTGAACGCGCATTGCTTTCGTTTTTAGTTTGCAATGCATTTCATGCTCCACTGGCTGCCAGTGTTAAGCTCTTGTCTTCAGTACATCGCAATTTAATATGTTCAGCTAACCAAAAATTCCTCAGTACATAAGGAATCTCTATTGATTCATTGTCGATTAATGAGCTGCCTGCGGTATGTGAGGAATGATAAGCATAACATTTTTACTTTAAACATGGCTAAGGCCATCATTTAAACTAACTCCCACTGAGAGTCGTAAAACAATATTAAAGCGAACAAAAACATTCTACTTACTTGAAATGAGGCCGTAAATGCCAAGATGATTTCGTATGTATCCTCAAAGGGATGTCCGGGTCCGGGGCGAAACGGTGTAACAATATACTGAAGGCCCAGAAGTGGCACCAGCAGCAGCGTGGCCCTGCGTAATCAGACTTGTATATAAACTGCCCTGGTTTTTTAAGGCTCGAGTGGTATTAAAATGCAAGTCAACGCGGCGTATGCGTAATTTAAAATGTAAAACGAGGCAAATAAAAGTTAAAAAAAAAATAACACAATTACGCATACGCCCCGAGGGGCAAATGGTAGCCTTTGTTTTGGCAAACGATACGCTCGAATTATTATTATTGGATTGCCAAAAAAAAAAAAACTTACCGAAATGCCTGAAGGACGGTACGTGAAGGTCCACAGCTGCCTTGTATGCTGGCCGGAGCCTTTAGCTTGAGCAGCACCACGCGCACTATGTTACACAGGAACAACAGATTGAGAAACATGGAAATGCACACAGGCACAGACAGAATGTTGTCAAAGTCGGTGGGGAGTATCCAGCAGCTAATAGAAACAGACAGAGAGAGAAGAAAAATCATCGGGGACAGAGCAAATTGCTGATGCCTATTTCACTTACTGCACATTCCGCTCCGCCGATCCACCAAAACCGCGTGCCATTCCATATACGAATATAACAACGGCCGGTGAGCCCCAGCCGAAGGCAATCAGCCATTTGACCAGTTTCTTTTCCGAAATGAAAGCGGCCACCAGCACTGTATGCAAATAGAACCCCTCGCACAGCATCCAGGAGTAGTTGGTCAGCAAGAAATAGTGCAGTTTGATGTGCAGCGCCACGCAACTGGCCTGAATGAAAGTGGATATGGAAACAGTTAAAGCATGAAACATGTAGGGCCTGTAAATGTGGGTGGCTGTACATACCGGACTTCGCTGCAAGAGGTCCGAGTCGGGCATCACCATTAGATACCAAATCAGCCACAGCGAATTGTTGGCCGCAAACGAGGCAAATAGATTCATGTGCAGGGTAATACGAGCACATTTAAGCGACCTGAAAGATATGGAAATTGAACACAAATTGAATCAAATGAAATTTGGGTTTGATTTTAATAGAATCGTTTTTTGGTTTTCTGCCAAGCTGCAGTCCTACCCCCCCACCTTCCTCCCGCTCACACTGCCATTGTCATTAAAGTTTTAATTATCATTCCACATCAAATGACATTCCCACACGTCGCATACGGCCGCATGCTCGTCCTCGTTCTGGTTTTATTTGACTTTTACACACAATTTAAAACACTTTAGCCCGGGCGTACGTACCATCTCCAGCTGATAATAAACAAACCCAGAGCACTAATTGCGCTACAGACGCTGGGAAATTAATCGATATCCTGCTTCAAGTAGACACATCAGCCAGTTTGATGTGATGTGATAAAGGCGGAAAATAAAAAAAAAAAACAATGTAGAGTCAGACTTACATTGAATGCGCCGCTGCTTAAATACTCTTTGGAAATTCACTACAAAAGACAGCTCGAAAATTTAGTAAAAGATGTTTCTGATGTCAAAAGATTTTGCCATTTGAAAGTGAGTTTGCATCTTCAGTATCAGAATAATGTCAATCAGGCTATTTAGCTCAGAGACCTATCTGATGAGTAATCATCTAAACTGATGATAAGTTTCTACAGTATGCTCAATTCGAGCCCATCCCTACTGAGATAAAAGAACGATAATGAAAATTAATTGAGTTTATGTAGGGGAAACGATAGAAAAAACATATCAAGGCAGAAGCCAAATAGAGGGAATTGTCGAGAAACTTGGCCTGCTCAGTTGGCAGGTCTAAGAATAACAATAAAAACAATAAGTTCCTCTGGTCTATTGTGATAAAGCTTTAAAACGCATTCTTAAGTTAAGCTGCGGAGCCTTGATGGGCTCAGTGCCGAATCTATGTGTGGCCAACTACAACAAAATATTAACCTCTAGGTAAAGCCTTTAATACCTTTTTAAAATTTTAATTCCATTTTATTTCCCTCAGGAAAATATTTATAAAAACATTATAAATTACACAAGCCATACTAGAAGAAATGGTTTCTGAAAGGGTAGACAAATTCTTACTTTTAACCCATTACCGTTCTCAACTTTCGGCTTAGCCGCCTCCCTGATTATGGATGGCAAAGACTTGTTAGTTTTTTTATGCTAAAGTTGCTATCATAGACATCGTGCGAAAAAATTTTTGGGAAAAAAATTCTGTAGCGGTGGGATATAAAAATGGGTGCAGATAAAATGGAAAAGGAGCGAAACCTTTTCTTACATACCTCCTTCACCAAAATTTAAAAAAATTTGACTTCGATGGACCGAAATAAAAAATTATTTCGAAGTCGAACATTGTATTCTGGATTGATGGCAAATGCGTTTCGAATTCAGTTTTTAGTTCCAAAATAATTTTTTTTTGCAGTCAGCCTTCAGAGGCTTTTACTGGATTCTGATATAATTGGACGAGTTGGACGAGGTTTTTTGGAAACATAACATAACCCAAACTGTGGAAGTCTATCCATTCGATCTCAGTGGCAAAGATGCTTAAGTTTAGAAAGAGAACATGAGCTGGTCCTGCTCATTGAGCGCCATTATGACCTTAGAAATTTATAGTTGTCTAGTATAGTATGTAAACGCCAAAATTCGTAAAATATCGGAAATCGTTGACCGAGCTATGAAGAATTAATGTGAATATAATTTTTGGTGTTTGTTAAATGTTCTCTTATAATTGTCACTATGAATTTAAGTTTTTTTGTCCATCTAACAAAGGATAAAATAACCATTCTGTATTGATTAAAAGTATATTTGAAAACAACTTTTCTGATTTTTGCTCATAGGACAGAAATTTTTGGTTTTTAATATGGAAAATGTGGTTAATTTTTTGATACAGCCTTGATAACATAATCAATATATTGGTAGGGCTTGATAGGAAGAAGCAGGATTAAATAGTGGAAGATATGGAATCCCCAACATCTTTGATTAAGTCAAACACAAGGTCTTAAACACACGACTTCAAAGTTTAAAGGCCACCTTTCATACTTTACACCACTGCACTTGTTCCTGGTGAGGCGGTCAAGCCACTTATAAGTGCTAATTGCTTTTGCCTGGTGTGCTTTAACTATGATTTAAGCTCCACCATTCGCGCACGAGTAATAGACGTGTAAGCTAAAGCGCTGCCATCGTCAGTGTGTATTCAGTCATTCAAGGTCCCGAGTTTGAATCCCAGTAAGGTAAGGTAACAAAATGTGTAGAGCAGCAGCACCACCCGACCCTTGCATCTCCTCCACCACCACACTCCATAATGTGAATAATTTTTTTTTTCTGGATTTACCCGAACGGTTTTCATTAGATCCAAAAAACAAGAACGGAGTGCTATTGAAATTAGAAAAGGGTTCTCAAAACATACGTTCTTTAAATAAGACGGTGTTTTTTTAAAAAAAACCCACTTACCTTACTATTGCGAACGAAAATACACGACTTCGCCACATTTTGAAAGGATTTTTTTCTGAGTGCAGTTAACAGAAATTGTAAGATTGATTACAGATGAATTTTAAGTGCACCATATGAACATGGTTTTTTGGTCGGGATTTTTAGTAATTTGAGTTGGTATAACAAATCTCTACATTCTTTGTAGAGTTGGAAATTTTAGTTTATTTTAATAACCAAGCTCAGTAGTTCAATTTTTCATGAACGTTCAGTTTTTGAACTATAGTTCATTTTTATACCCGTTACTCGTAGAGTAAAAAAGGGGTATACTAAAGTCGGCAAATGTATGTAACAGGCAGAAGGAATTATTTCCGACCATATAAAGTATATATATTCTTGATCAGCATCAACAGCCGAGTCGATTTAGCCTTGTCCGTCCGTCCGTCCGTCCGTCCGTCCGTCTGTATGAACACCTAGATCTCAGAGATGGTAAGAGATAGAGGTTTGACATGTATGGGACAAATGCTTCTTTTATCTGCACGCAGATCAAGTTTGTTTCAAATTTTGGCCACGCCCCCTCCCCGCCCCCGCAATTTGGAAAAAGTTATATCTCCTACAGTTTTAAAGATAGAGGACTCGTACCTTCTAGAGATAGTTAGTAATTAGCAAAATGAATCGATTTGCCGAAAGAAATGATAAAGATCGGATGAACGGTTCCAAGTTATAAGCAAAAAGTGAACCAAAGCCCTCCCCGCTACCACCGTAAAAAAATGTTGCATACTTTTGGATGGTCACACTAAGGAACGCGGGAACACTGTTAAAAATGTTTTTTTCATGAGTAACGGGTATATCGAAGTCGGTTAGAGCCGACTTTAACTTACGCTCTCGTTTGATCTATAGTTCAAATGAACTACATATCTTATTTCAACTATAGTTCATTATTTTAAATACTTAAGCAAATTTTAATACAGCGCACACACTGTTTGATGAGACACAGCCATGCCGGTTTCGATAGATTTGTTGAGTTTGTGTACGCGAAAATCAGGGCTTGGTGCTTGCCCGCGCAGTTGCTCTGTCAGTTTGTTGAGAGGAAACTGTTTAGCTATATGCTAAATGCTGGAAGGGATTTCTTAATGTTGTAATGTGGCTATTAATAGAAGTCGCAGAACCTTTACACAATCAGAGAGTCTCCCTTTACCCCTGCCTCTAAGTAAATTTAGATTAACATGTCAATATATATAGGCGTTGGCACGCCTTACCGAAATTTTTTCCCTAGAGAAGAGAGGCTGTTACGTCTTTAAGCTCAACTGTCAATTTCTGGGTACAATGCTCGGAAAAACAAAGTAAATCCTAGGCATTGGTTGGATTGTGGCTGCGCACTTGAAAAACACGTTCTTGGTCTTAGGCGAGTTCTTCGATCGATCACCATTAATGATGGGCAGCAGTGAGAGAACCACACAATTGGCACCATAGATCACTGGATAGACGGAAGAGACACGAATGATAAGCATTATTGCTTAAAATGGTCATAGAAATCCATCAACTGCAGGCCAGTCATCTCCTGAGTTTGGTTAAGCGGTTTAAATGCGATTCTCTCTGTCGCCAAATTCTCGTCCCTGTAACGTGTCCATGTCGTGGGTGCCAATGGCCACCAGGGTACGCTTACGACAAATGTTCTGGAGCAGCTTATCCTGCGGATCAATGAAACTGTTGTAGAACTCTTGGGTAATGGACACATTGTGAAGCACAGCGGCCAATGTGGACGAATCTCTGCCCTGGACGTTGCAACTCTTTGCACCTGTTGCTGGGTTGGCTCGACAATCCCAAACTTTGTCATTGGGATATGAGAGTCTAGTAGTTTTTAAATGTAAATAGCTTGTTAAATTCATAGAAAATCATTATGAAATGCAGGCCTACTAGATTATCATATCTCATGTATCAGACAATGAGTAAACGCCTTAAAATTTGCTTTAATGGTAAAAAAAATGAACTATAGTTCAAATTATGAACTATAGTTCAAAAAACGATTAATAGTTCAAACGAACTATAGGTCAAAAAATGAACTATAGTTCAAAAAGTGAGAAATACATAGTTTAAACAAGTAAGACCGTTGCAGTCGAGTAGCCTGACTCTCAATATCTCCCTGTCTCAATGAAAGCGTGAGTTAAAGTCGGCTCTAACCGACTTCGATAAACCCATTAGTCATAAAAACATGTGTTAGTGCTCCTGCGTTCCGTAGGGTGACCATCCGAAAGGTATGCAACATTTTTATGGGTGGGGGGGTGGCGGGGGGGCTTGGTTCGCTTTTTTGCTCATAACTTCTGAACCGTTCATCCGATTTTTATCATTTTTCGGCAAATCGATTTATTTGCTAATACAACTATCTCTAGAAGTACGAATCGTCTATCTTCAAAACTGTGGGAGATATAACGTTTTTTCCAAATTGCGGGGGCGGGAGGGGGCGTGGCCAAAATTTAAAACAAACTTGATCTGCGTACAGATAAAAGAAGCATTTGTCCCATACATGTCAAACCTCTATCTCTTACCATCTCTGAGATCGACGCGTTCATACAGACAGACGGACGGACGGACAGACGGACAGACGGACATGGCTAAATCGACTCGGCTGTTGATGCTGATCAAGAATATATACTTTATAGGGTCGGAGATGTTTCCTTCTCCCTGTTACATACATTTGCACAACTTCCTTTTACCCATTTTTAATGGGTACAGGGTAAAAAAATGAACTATAGTTCAAAACCAAGACCTAGTTCATTAGTTCATTTTAATGACTAGTTCATTTGAACTAGTTAAAAAAATCGGCACAACTCTAATGCCTTGAATAGGTCAAATTTCTTGGCTTTAAAACAAATGCTCTCAATCAGTTGTACGATTTTTTAACAAATAATACATACAAAGCTGAGAACATGTGTTCAAATTATCAATATAAATTATTTTATGCGAGTAGGTAATACATATAAGTAGGTCAGTCACTATTATTTTGTTAAAATGGTTTAAACTGTAATTGTAAACCATAATGCATAAAATTCACCTTTAATGAGCACGGCGATCTTGATTTGATTTTACATTTCTCATCCCTTAAATCCCTTAAAGTGTCTAAAGACCTCTCAAACTTGTGTCTCGTCAATACTGATCCTTGTCACTGCCGCCTTTTGTATTTAATGTTATCACAAAAAGTGATATGTTTATGGATTACTACGTAAGGATAGTGGAAAAGTATCATGTTCAAGTTTGAGCACATGATGTGATGGAAAATGTTCCAAGCCAAATTTGTGTTTACCAATCGAACATCATCTTATTGATTATAGATTGTTTATAACATTACCATCTTTTCTATAAAGTGGTCCCTTTCTGATTCGCCACAATAGGGGGGTCGATAGTTTTCTTACAAAGTGTCTAAAAAATGAAATCAATGGAAAATTCAAAGAATATTTCACAAGAAACCATGGTCTAAGACAGCGTTGCGAAAATAAAGCGCCGTAAAGTTGCTTCGAACTGTCCGCATCAAAGGCTAGCCAGCGACTGAAAGGCTTTTTGCTCTCTTCCCTTCAGCTTCAGCACGCGTTCGGCTCGTATATGTGTAAAAAGCGAAATGTTAATGTAGCGAAATAAATCACCGTGAATTGGCTTCGACCTGTCCGTTCAGACTGAAAGGCTCTTCTTGCTTCGGCATGCATTCGGTTCGCTTATGTGTAAATAGCGAAATGTCTTCGCCCCCTGGTGGGATCCAGTGACCATCGGTGGTCTAAAATGAGCCCCTGGCCTTCGCAAATCTACTTCTAATTTGAATACACATATGGGTTATTCTTTTTCAACTCGACTGGTTTCCGGACTAAATAATTTTCGAAATTAGTCCTCGAAAAGCCCTCTCTTTATTGGTTCCCACAAAAATCTTTAGTTAATTTTAGAAACAATTGCAATCTAAAAATTGATAAAAAAATTAATTGAAAAAATTACAAGTAGGTATAAAAAAAGCTGGACACATGATTTCTATGTAAAAATTTCTTAGAATTCTCCGGGGATTACGTTATGGCTGAAATCTGCGTTGACTTTTTTCACCCATTCAATACAACTTCCTTGTTAAACATACTTTTCGGTTGCATTTTGATGTTTAAGTATTTGTTGTGGAGTTTGGCTTTTTAAGAAATTTTTTAGTTTTGGTATGTTTTTGAATTTTTTTTAAATTATTTTGAATGTTTTCTAAATTTTGTGAATATTTTGGTGTTTGATATACTCTGCAGATTGTTCTATTAATTATTTAGTTTCCCATTAACGACTAATTTTTTGTACTCCTTTCATTATACCCAAATGAATCTCCCCCTTTTTACAAAGGGTATAGCAAGTGAGTGAAAACAAAAGTTAGCTAAGAAAACAGTATTTTCTAATTTCCGTTGTCAAGTGTGCACAAGCCAGGATTCCATTTACCACACCTCCCCTCTAGCTACCCACACAGTTGATGTTGATTAAGCCATTGGCTTATTTGTTTAACAATAAATTTTGGCGCCAAGCGCCCAGCGGCCATAACAGCCAACGGCAAAACGAAGCTCATTAGAGCTTGAGTGGTATACGTATACCATGCTGTTGCTTTTGCTGCTGTCAATAAGCCGCAACCGACACGAATTGATAATGATAAACTGTATATACTTACTTGAAATAGCCCAATATGGCCAGGGATAATAAAATGGCCAAAAGTGAGATGCCATAGCCCACTTCATAGATCAGGTTTACATTGTGCTTAAACTGGAAATGATTACTGAAATGATTAAGGACTCGTACAAGGATCATCGATTTATTACTTACGGCCAAATCATCGAGATTAACGCAGGTAGTGTAATTCGACCAGGATTTGTTGGTTTGAGGATGTTTAAACCATTCGCCATCAGGGCCGCACTCCTTGTGTGCATATCCTGTGGTGGGGAGGAGGAGAATAACATTTGAAATATTTTTGTTAGAGCTAAATTTTTCGCACAACTTCCATCAAATATTTGACCACACATTGCACGCAAATTGAGAAATTTTTGTCTACCAAAAGAGCTGCAGCTAAATAACTGTTTTTTAAGGTTTTGTCCTAACATTTATCGCCTTTTGGCACGCAGACGTTGAAAATCACGTATACGCTCTGTGTGACTGATAAGTAGCAAAGGGGGGACGGGAGAGGTGGCAAAAACTGGCTGCCAAACCACATCCGTCGACCGGAAGTGCCATAAAACTTAATGGCAGCGCAGTGGAAAGAACATAATCTTGTACAAGGCGACCCCAAAAGGCGTGGCTGCTAAGCCAAAAGTTAAATGTAGTGAAAGTAGCACTTGGTTCATATTTGGCGCAAAACAACAGAAAAAAGTCATTCAACTTTTTGTTGCTTTTGTTTTTGATATTAGGCAGCACCAGGGGGGGCTTGAAAGTGTGTGTGTGTGTACGTGTGTAATGCAAATTGACATGCATGGCCTGATAAAATGATTTATGCCATAAATTGCCTCACAAAATATTTATACATTTCATTATTATAATTGAGGCAATTTTCTAGCAATCTTTTTGTGCGTGTGTGTGTGTGTGTGTGCGTTTGTTGCATAAACAATTACATAAAGTTTGCATAATTAATTGACCAACAGACTGAAATTGATTTGAAAACGGTTTGGTTAAATTAAGAGTTGGCAACTCATTAAATAAATTATGAAATACCTTAGAGTCCAGATGATAATAAATTGATGGAATGACTATAATTCAAATGCTGTCAGTGAATGGAACCTAAATTAATCAAACTAGTCTAAATATTTGCAATTTCTCTCACGTACTATGTGTCCTTTTTTTTCTTCTCTTTTACTTAAGCTAACTTTTGCTTAGTAGCTCACAGCATCTTAACATTAAAACCTCGTTTTCTCAGACCTTTTAAGGCAAACAAAACACAAAACACACACACACCACACAAGCAGTTAGGTTTTTTCTGTGTGGTTAATGTTGTGGCCTCAAGCAGCTTTAAGACATTATTTGGTTATATCAAAGCTTAAATGTAAAACATATTTCTCATTGATTTGACAGAAAACAGAAAAGCCAAAAAGTATGCAACACAAGTTGAATTTTGTAAATGGTGCCCCCAATTAGCATGTGAAATTCGTCTTGCGGTTGCGGCTTGTTTGTCTGTGTGCGTAAGAGTTTGGCAAGTGAGGTTCATTAGCCCGTTTACTTTTTTATGTGCTGTACCCATTGAAAGAGGGGAAAATACATTTATTTAGGATTTATATCTGTGTGCTTTGAAAAGCTTAACAAGACCGGCAACGATTTAGCAAGATTTTGTTCTAAATATAAAGCAGTAGTTGTGGTCGTTCTTTAGACAGGACATATACCACGTCACAATGCCGCTGTGGCTTATTCAGCTCTTTGCAAGATGACGCCCAATGCAAAAGATAGCTGCAGAACAGTCTTTAAGCGTTTTTCACTCAGGTTCTCTGCGAATGCAGAGAGATCCTGGTTACAGTGTACAAAATTAATACAAAAAGCTGTTAACCTCATAAAAACTAATATCAATTCGATAATCTCGAAATATCATTTCAATACTTTCGAAAATATCAACTAGATACTTGGAGAGAACTTGATATTCAATAGTTATAAATGTATGACTGTGGTTGTTTCAGCACTTTGCAAGATGACGCCAAAAAAGAGAATTTCGAATTGAAGCACGCCGGCCGGAGACGGATTTTTGGTTTATACAGCTCCATCAGCTCTTGTTTCCAAGATATGGCGGAAAAACTAAAATGTTGCATTTTTGGCACTCTAGGATTTATGGAGGCCACACTAAGCATAAATATGTAAGTTTATGAACTATTTGCGACAAAGCACATATCAATGTATTTTTAAAAAATTAAAGGCGCTATATTAGTACAGCGAAAAGTGTCTAAATTGGCCTCTAAAGTCATATATCTTTCGACTTATATCATTTTTATCAAAATAAATCATCCCGTACAGGCTAACGCGGTTCTTGGATTAATATATTCCCCATCTGAGCATATGGCCAAACATATGATCTAATTTTGTGATTTTTATGGCATTTAAATCAGCTCATTTGGCAAAGTTATAGCCCGTTAAAGAGGAAAATACATATTTATGTTTATGGGAGGATGACTAGATTCGTAATTTAAATTCTTATAGGAACTGTGAAAAGGCTACTTGTTTCAACATAGAACTTTTGGAGAAAAAAGGCAAATGTTAAATAACATTCAGGGAGTACTTCGATTTCAACGCAAACCTTAAATAAACAAGCAAACTTTGCTTTATAAATTGTACAAAATTTTTAAAAATTCTTCTTTAAACCAGACGATCATGGCATGCAGAATAAGAAGAGCTTGCTCCCACGAACCGGATCTATTCTGTTATATTTGCGGGGAGTACGTATTTCTAGGAAGTAGATTCAAAATAACGAAAAATGAGGAGGTTAACTATAGCGCTTACTTTGGATTTCCCATTCGCAATCAAGATAAGCAGTGGGTGCCTCACATTGTATGCAAAACTTGCAGAGAGCATATGAGACAATGGGCTAAAGGAAAAAGAAAAAGCTTAAAATTTGGCGTGCCAATGGTGTGGCACGAGCCGACAGACCACTCAAGTAATTGCTATTTTTGCGCCGTGAATTTAAAGGGCATCAATAGCAAAAACCACCGTTTTTGGAAATATCCAGATGTTAAATCAGCGAGACGTCCTATCCTCCATAGCGATCAAATTCCGATTCCAGACTTTCACGACGTGAAATTGGAAGATGACAATAATGAGACTGACCCTAGCTTTTTCATAGCCTCGTTAACCAAATGGAATTGAATGACCATAAGATTGAAAAGTTTATAACTTATGTTGTCTCATTTACATATATGTATATCAATTTTAATATTGGGCATTAGATAGATAGCTTAAAATTAAAAATAAATGTTTTTATAGTTTATTGAAAAGATTTAAGATTTGGGCATTGTTGGTGCATGCACGGAGCCAAAAAAAAATACATTTTCTTTAAAGCCATCTGAAAGTTTATTTTTTTTCGACTAGGCTAACTTTTGGGCTGATATTGATACTAAGGACGGATTGCGCAGCAGACATGAGGCGAGGCAAAAATTGGTGGCATCGCTACTTCTCTAGAGGAGGCATCATGTTCGTCATCGCCTCCCAGTAGGTTAGAGAAGTGGCTTCTCCATTTGTTAAGCACCACTTGCGGATCGGCGACCAGATTCCCGTGCTCGGGCTTAAAACCTTCTGTTTATTGCTTAATTTTTTGGTAAAATTTTCGAGTCTCACACATGCTGAATAACATCTCGACTTCCTCGCGCATGGGCCTTTCCTGCTCATTCTTTTTTCTTCTAACGAGGCGCTTCTAATCTTTTCTTTTCTCCCGGTATCGCTCCTTAACAGCCCGCGTTGCTCCCGACTGAAGAGTTCTTCTGTAGGCAGCGTCTTTCTCTGCAGTAGCGCTGCGGCACTCCTCATCGTACCAAGTTCGCCTTCGAGGGGACTCGGAGTACCTGAGTATCTCCTTGGCAGCAGTACTCATGGAGTGTGATATACGATTCCACTGTTCGCATATATCGGAAGAAGATGGGAAGGTTTCCCTGAGCAGTTCGGCGAGTTTAGCTGTGTAGGCTTCTTGTGATCCCTTGTGATTGCAGCTTCTCGACGTTTGGTACAGAATATATAAAACGTAGTACTCCCTGAATGTTATTTAACATTTGCCTTTTTCTCCAAAAGTTCTATGTTGAAACAAGTAGCCTTTTCACAGTTCCTATAAGAATTTAAATTACGAATCTAGTCATCCTCCCATAAACATAAATATGTATTTTCCTCTTTAACGGGCTATAACTTTGCCAAATGAGCTGATTTAAATGCCATAAAAATCACAAAATTAGATCATATGTTTGGCCATATGCTCAGATGGGGAATATATTAATCCAAGAACCGCGTTAGCCTGTACGGGATGATTTATTTTGATAAAAATGATATAAGTCGAAAGATATATGACTTTAGAGGCCAATTTAGACACTTTTCGCTGTACTAATATAGCGCCTTTAATTTTTTAAAAATACATTGATATGTGCTTTGTCGCAAATAGTTCATAAACTTACATATTTATGCTTAGTGTGGCCTCCATAAATCCTAGAGTGCCAAAAATGCAACGTTTTCGTTTTTCCGCCATATCTTGGAAACAAGAGCTGATAGAACAAAACCAATGATACAGTTTTGTTCAGTGCAATCTATATTAACATAATCTGATAAAAATAGACCTGCACCAAAAACAGTGTTGGGCTGTGTTATTTAACACGTCTGTACCGCCTAAGGGGGGTTCAAAACTAAAATAATGTTTGTTGAGTAAATGTTTTTATATATGCGCGCAGTTATCGGTGTCTGCTTTTCCCTGCTGTTGTGTCTATTATTTTCAACATTTCAAGGGGGGAGGGCTTTCTGTAGTAGTTCTCTTGTTGTAAGATTATGGTCTCTTGAATTTAATTGACGTGCGCCAAATACAGTGTATATTTTTTTTTTTTTTTTTTTTTAATTTTTTATATTTTTTTTTTTGTTGTTTTTTTTTTTTATTTTTTTTTTTTTATTTTTTTTTTTTTATTTATAATATTTTTTTATTGTATGGTATTTTTGTTAAAGCAGTCGGATTTTGAAACCTTTTTGGAGGGTCAGAACACAAAACCAAAATTTTTTCCCTTTTGGGTTTTTTTCACTCCTTTGGTTTTGCCGTTTTGCTTCTCTCTATTAATGATTTTATAATACTCCTTGGGAAGTCATTATTCGTCAGTATAATTTTTTTATCTCCGAAATTATGTCATTGTGAAATATCTCGTCGCTTATGTTCAGCATCCTGTTAATACAGCTTATCGCTGTATTTATAATCATATTCTTCGGGTGTTTGGAGTAAAAATTAATTATTCGTCCTGATGCTGTGGGTTTTTTGTACCATTTAAGTTTTAATTTGTTTCCGTCGTATCCAAATAGAGAAGTGTTCCATCTATTTCTAATTCTGTGGTAAATTTTAAATTCCGATGAAAGGAGTTGAGTGCTTCAAGTGTATTTTGGACTTCGGCTTCCTTAATTATTGCAAATAGATCGTCAACGTATTTAGTGAGTAGTCTTGGAGGATGCGTCAGTTTCTTTATGGTGTTGTCAAGTAGTTCTTCCATCACAATGTCAGCTATTACTGGAGAAGCCGGGGATCCCATTGGCATGCCTTTCAATTGGGTGTATATCTGATCCTCGAACTTAAAATATCTGTTTTCCACGATGCAGAATTTTATAATGTCCATGAAAAGTTGTTTTGGTATTGTTGTGAATTCCTGTATTGCTGTCCATTTCTTCCTTATGATATCTAACGCTAAGTCTGTGGGAATGCTAGGGAATAGTGAAACTACATCGAATGACACTAATTTCTCCCGTCTGAAATGTAGATGTCGTTGGTCCGTTTATTAAAGTCCATTGAGTCCTTCACATTGTAAATGGAGTCAGCTGTAATGTTTCTTAATATGTTTACTATGTATCTACATAGCCCCCTGGAGGGTGCATCCAGTGACGAGCCAATTGGTCTGAGTGGGGTACCTTCTTTGTGGATTTTCGGGAGCCCATATATCCTAGGGGGAGCGCCGTACTAGTCATGAGCTTTTTTTTCTGTCTTGGAAATAACTTCTAGTTTAAACAGTTGGTCTAGTGCAAAAATTTTTTAAAAAAAAAAAAAAAAAAAAAAATTTTTTCTTCTTGACCTCGAGTCAGCAAGCATCAAATTATTGATGATTACTTTTTTCAGCGCTTTGCAAGATAACGCCCAACGAGAGAGGTTTCGTAACGAATACAGCTGCAGATACCCTAAGTCTAAAGGGTATTAATTAGCCTATACCACCCTTCCTTTTTATACACCCAAACTAAGTCTTATTGTTGTGTCAAAACCAGCTCTGCAGCGGATGTTGCTTGCTGAAATATTATATTTAACAACAGTTTACTCACTCATTGGATCAAATCCTGTGATAAAGTCCGGACAAAGTTTGTGAGCGGAGAGCCAGCGGCCGTATCCGGCCAACAAAGCCAACCATCAAAGGTGCCAGCACAGTAAGAACCAGCAGCTGAAAAGCAATTTATATGTTACACCTTTTTGGGTACTAAACAATTTGCTTACCTCCCAGATGGCTGCTTTCATTGAGTTGTGCTTGGCAGGTTTGGTTTAGGGCATCAAAATCCAGACCGCTTTCTGCAGTGCTGCTGACGCTGACGCTGCCGCTGTTGTTGTGGCTCTGCTCACTCATCGCTGCGCTTAGTTAGCAGCTGCATTCAACTAAAGTTGTTTATTTGACTGAAAGCGAGGCAAAAACATTGCAATTAAATTTTTGGGCCGGTGCTTTTAGTATTTTGTTGTTGGCAAGCAAATAGCTTTTTGTAAGCGCATAAATTTTTTGGCAACTGTGTGAGAGTGAGTGAAATCCTCTCGCTTCATTTTGTATGTTTTCAGTTGGTTGAATCGAAACTTAATTGGTTTTACATCAAGTCAATGGGTATAGGAGGGTTTATTGTTGCATATAAATTTATTTGATTGCCTTTTTTTTTGTTAGTCAGTAAAGCTTTTACGCGATGCGCAGTGAGTTTTCTAATGGAAATTGTTGGAGGAATTTAAAAATTTCCCCAAATAATTGGAATGAAATTTAAAAATGGTTTGAGATTCGTGAAGATGGTAAGACTTTTACATTTAACTATAAGAATAAGGAACCTACAGCTTAATGACAAATTTGAAAGAAAAAAGTTTCAAAAAGTATCTAAACTTGAAAGGACGACGCCAATGGCTTGTAAAAAATGTTTCTTAAACTTGAATTAGGACTTGTGCACAATCTTTGTAGCTATTAAGTCGAATTTAAACCTTATTTCTGTTTAAAGAAAGCGTATTTAATTTTTTTTAATTTCTTTCCAACGTTAAGGGAACACAGCCAAAATTCGGAATACATCAAATTTATTAATCTGAGTAAGCCCAGTGAGCTTTAAAACTCCATCTCGACTTACAGAACATTCTACGTAAAGTAAGTGATCTATCCTGGAATCAAATCCACATTAAAATATAATATAAATGTGGGTTGGAATATTGCTGTCTTTTTTAAATTCCACACAGAGGGTAAAAAACGAGAACATTGGACTTAAAACGAGCACAATCGTTACCAAAAAGTATGCATGAACGGGTTTTCTCATTTGTAGTACAATGTTCTCACTTCAGGAACAATTTTTTAATGTTCCATTTCTGAGAACATGATTTGAGTGAATCTTGGTCTGTTTTCAAGAAAATTATAAACTCAACTGGGAAAAAGTTTTGATTGCACTTGGACCAGGTGAGGGCGGATTCCTCACATTTGGGCGGAATAGGGATACCTCTTTTTGATTGGAAGTGAAGGGAGGTAAGACTCCTTGGATATGTGCGCCTGCGGCTTCTCCCTAGGTATACTATACAAGGTAGGCGCAACTCGCTCTCTTGTTTTACTTAGTAGTTTAGTAGGCTTTGTTTTGAAATATATTACTCTTTTGCTCGCTTTGACACAAATATAAGGTGTTGTAAGAAAGCGAGTGCGACTACCTCGTTTAGTATACCTTGGCTTCAACAACCCACTCCACCTGACTCGTTTTATTGAAGTTTTTCAGAAAAACACAGAAAAATTTGTTCGGGCTTGACTGGGATTTGAGCCCGGTCCCTCATGCATTCAACGTATGGAGGGACGCTCTAGTCAATTCAGACATTGAAGCAGAAGTCGATGATAGCAGAACAGCAAAGGCGTGAGAGTCGAGGGCAGTTGAAGTTGTGTTCGATCGTTTTATGAAGGAAACGTGTGCCGAAGAGGCGTGACAGTCTTCGGGCGCCCATGAGGCGTGGAAGTCAAGCGAAGTTCAATTCAAACTTGCCCAAAATACACTGAAAGCCACTCGTGTTGATTTCACAGCAGCTCTGCCTTTCAGCTACATCGTAGGTCGTGCGCCAGCCACTGTGAAATCCTTTTTGAACTGCTTTAGTGCTTGAACGTTCCTTGCGCCAATCCAACAGCACTTATTCCACATAATTCGAATCATCTGCATTGAAATAAGAGAATGTTCAGTGCTCCTTGGCACAATTATCATTTACAGACTCTTCGGCCTTATACCAGTTTGCTAACACATCAGTTGTCACGCCAGCAGATATGAACAAACAGATCTTAGAGATGGTCAAAGATAGTGGTTTGTTATGTATGGGACATATCCCTTATATCCTATATCCCTATATTAGGGTAAAAAAAAAATGAGGTAGAAACATGTTACCCGTGCCGAATTGCATTGAAACATTTCAGTACTTTCTCTCTAGGGCTGACGCTAACGAGTCGATGTGCTTTTGTTCATTGTCATTTGGTCATACAAAAAAAAATATAAGAAGATGAAAACCACTTCACTTTAAATTCTGATCCAGCTTAATCGTAATAAAGTAATAATAAATTTTAAAAGTGCTTCATTAGCAGCAAGAAAACAGATCATATCGTTTAAATACTTTAGCTCAGGCCATCTTGTCTGTTTGTCAACCAAAGACAATTCTAATTAAAATTTTACTTTTCTTGGTGGCAATGACGAACTTTACTCATAAGATTAATTTCATTATTTTTCGGAAGCTTGTAATACCCAAATGGTCTGTGTTGTTCAAAGGCAATAGCCCATTATGCCATAATAAAAAACGATTAAAAAAACGACTTTAATGAAAATCTACTGAGTGCTTTTAATAATATTCAAGAATTATGGTTTAACAGCTTATGAAAGTACCTAACAGCCGATTGCACGATTGAAGTGAATTTTTAATTCTTTGCGTTCCCCCCTTTGACCCAGTCCACATTTTCTGAATTTTTGACAATTTTATTATTATTATTATAAAAACTAATTTAAATTGTTGTCGTTGTGTGTTGCAAGTACAAAAGTACACTATAACGCGAACCGGAGCTTCATTTGAAAAATTGGGTTTGAGGTGCTGCTTACAGGGGGACCCTTTTATCAAAATTTAAATGTCTTATGCCGGGGTGTTTTATAGTTTTGTACTGTGTAGTAAGTCAGTACAAATTTACATTAAGAAGGTTTGACATCAATTCGGCACGGGTTATCGTTGTCCAATCTCAATAATATTTAACTTGTAAGTTAATGAGGTCAAATGGCAGAAAAGTAGAGGGGGTATGCGTTATGTTTTGGGACACTCTTACCCTATTTCAGCTCCCGCCACCGGAATTTTAAAAAAAATTATGTCTCCCACATTTCTGTAGATAGGAGGTGTGTTCCTTAAAGAGATATTTAGTAATCAAGATTTTTATAGATTTGCTGAAGGAATGATAAAGATCCTATAAACTATACTCAAGCTATGACCAAAAGTCAGTTTTAGTGGTTATAGTAGTGGTGCCATCTATTTGTCAGTTTTGAATCCCTTTAGGCGACAGCTGCAGCCACCAAGTAAAACGAAGACCTCAAGGCGCGGTAAGAACTCATTGCGAGGCAACATTAAATCTTCAACAAGAGGCACCACGAAGTCCTCGACGCAAGGTTATATCGACGCCAACTCGAAGCAAGAACTTCAACTTATGCATAAACTCGTCGTCGCAAAGTTGATTCGCTGCCGGCCTGGCACTAGGGCTGCAAAACTATCGATGTTACTATCGATAGTATCGAGGTTTTCAAAATGGTCCGATGTATCGATGTTAAAAATTGAACATCGATATATCGGATGCTTCACTGCATCAGTGCTGCCAGATTTTTTGGGTCCATTTTTACAATTATTATTAGTTGAAATACGACAAAATTTGATTAATAAGCAAAAAAAAAAAAGGTCAATTTGGTTAAACGCAGCATTATCAAACCGAAATTTGTGTTCCAAAGTGCAAATAAACGAAATGGCTAGAAGTGGCTAGATCATTTTTAGAAAAAAAGCTAACCCGCTCAAAAAGTGGCTAGTTCTAGCCACAAAGTGGCTGAGTTGGCAGCCCTCCACTGCATGGTGACGCTTCAAGCTACGCGTAAGTGTTTGTTGAGTTAAAAATGTGTATAATTTTTAATAATTTAATTATTAAGACATTAATAACATTATTTTACACAAACAAAATTAATGTTTGCCTTTTCTATATTTTTCTTAATATAGCATAAGATATATGGTATTTACCGCAATCTAAAATATTTGAAAAATTTTCGATGTTTTAACGATTCGATGTTTTAACGATATATCGATGTTTTTTCTGGAAAACATCGAGTTTTTTTAAACTTCCCAAGTTAAAAACTATCGATGTACCCACTATCGATAGTTTTGCAGCCCTACTGGTCACTGTGGACGGAGTTTAGATTTATTTAACAAAAATTCCTGGTGCTACAAGTATATACTTATGAATTATTGCACCAGTCATAAACCAGTCACCAGGAGTAGCTGTGGCAACACTGAGCAATCCCTTCAGGCGATTGCTAGCCATCGATAATAGGGTGCTTCCGTCGACCACAACAGTCGTCCCGCGAATTTGCCATAGCCGCAGCTGTAATGAAAACAACGCAATCCCGGATATGCTTTAACCGATCAGAAAAAATATTGATTTGGTCCAAAAAGATTACAATCCTTTAAGAGATTGAGCAATCAATTTGAGCACAATTTAATCCCGAAGCTGAATCATTTTTTGCATGTTTGACTTTAATTAGAACTGGATATGTAATATTGATTTGATCCCAGGAAAGACAACTCTACTTCCTTTCCTCCGCCATTCCACATGCCATATATCCTTATTATCATATATCATTATCATATCCGTGTTATCTAATATCAACATGAAAAAACGAAAAACATGGATTTATTTCTCTAAGATTGAACTGTGTAGAATAGCCTGGAATTCAAGATTGAATTTTCCAGCTTATGCCAGAGCCACTTCTCGCTTAAAAAGATTGAAAATATCTCGACTTTTTTCTATTCGACACAGTAGTGGCGTCATTGGTCAGTTTTGCAGGAAACCTGTTGGGAGGTGGGGCTTTTGAAACATTTGTACAAACGACCAGCCTTTTTGTGTTATTGTGTAGTTGTGAGCAAGATAACATTAACAAGGAGAAAGTCGGTCAAGCCCCGACTATATATAAAATATACTCTGTACTTCTAGGAGATAAATGCAGAGCTGCTGCTGCGCTCATCTCAAAACTTTTCTCTCTCCCCCTCTATCTCTCTTAGATTGTGCGTTGGTTGTTAGTGGGTGGGAGGGGGTGGCGGGGTAAGTTACTTATTTGATCATAACTTGGGAACCTCATCGATTATCAACAAAAGATAATATTAAGTATTAATTCGAAATGTATTCCTTTTTTACATACTTTACAAATAAAATATCTATTTACAGAATTGCTTGATACTTGACTAAAAGTCATAAAACGAAATAAAAAATCTATATTGTTGTATAAACGCCCTACTGTTTGTCCTATGTCTCAATTGATTTTTCTTTATCCCAAAATTATGCCAAGTATGAAATGAATAAGTACAACTGAAATAAAAGAAAAGACAGGCCAAAAGTATGCAATTGATATGCAGAAACTATGCTCTTGTGGTATATAAAATATACACATACTGGAAAATTAAGTGCTCTATAAACAAGAAATATATTTTATAGTCAAAGTTTTTATTGCAAAATGTGTTTAGTATTTTGTTGATGATGATGCTGTATCAAGTACTGTATGCTCCAAAAGAATATGCAAATATGCACTTGTGCATTTCAACCGCATCCGATGAGCATTGAGGCAGAATGAACCAATGGCCGGCCATTTAGGTGCACAGTTGGCAGCAAGCGTGTGCCAAACAGAGCTGAAACTGAAACTGAAACTGTTCCCCATCTGGCAAGTTGTAATCTCATCGCTTAATGCAAATTGCCCCCTGCACTTAAATCAGCTGCAAGAGCTGAATGGAAATCCATCACAAATGCTAAAATTGGCATTGCAGATGGGATGGAATGTAGAGGCAATGCAAGTTGTGTGCACAACAATTGGCAAAAAGCGTTTTATGATCCAACCGTTTATATCATAAGCTTCAATTACGTTTAAGCTGAGCAGACAAATTTGGTTATTAACTGGCTGTAAACATAAAAAAATGGTGGGCTATTAAGCGGCATTTTGGACGCGGGACACTTGAATTTTACGACAACAAACTTGCCCATAAATCTTTTGGCATTGAACTTGAACCCGGGGTGAAGAAATTTTGTGTATGCTTACAGGTTAAGGTAAAGGTTCGGTAGCAACTTTAAGCTAGGTTAAATACCAGTGCCTACTTTCTAGCTTGAGCCAATTCTGTGGGCGTCAACACCCACTGATAATAAAAATATTTTTACGACAATGCGCGAAACTCACGCAAAGCGTTGGCAATAACAGAAATTAGCCATAAAAACGTGTGGAAAGTATCTAGGCAAAAAGTAGCCTGACTTTGGCAGTTGTTAATGCGTTTCGTTTCGTTTCGTTTCGGGGCAGGAACTTGTACTTGTACTCGTAAATTGCATTTGCCAAGAGTCGCATAATAAAAACACAGATGTATACATGTGTAGGGCAGCAAATACGTGTGTAAGCACACACACACACACAGCACAGCATTGAGAGTGAAAAACTTTGTTCAAATCTTTTGATGAAACCACATTCTGAGATTACAAGAAAATAAAAACTTGATGAAGCGCATAAAAGCCAATGCCCCTGCCTGGGCTTCAAAATATTTCGATCTGTGACATTTCGTGCCGTCTGACGCCCACACGACGTATGCGTAATGAAAAGTTATTTTCTTCGCTTTCCAATTTGTTGGCTGTCAAGAAGTATTTTAGTTTATCATAGCATAAATTCAACACCCCCCAAAAAAAGAGGAAGCAGAAAATTCACATAAATCATATAACGAATGCACTTAAAATTGATTTATGCACATTATTTTTTCAGTTTTTTTAATTTAAAGGCTAAACTCATTTGTTTTTAAACAAACGAAATCGAATGAGTTAAACAATAACACACTTTAAACAACATCAAATGTAGTGTTGAAATCTGATTCACCCCTTTTTCATTTTTTGCCCAGAATTTGTGTCAACAGCAGATTTTTTAAATTTATAACAGTCAAAACAAAAAAAAAGAAAATATTATTCTCATTGTTTGCCCATTGATAAAACAATTCAGGGACGAAGCAGCGGAATTTTCAATTGGATTTGTTTAAATTGAAACATTGAGTGAGATGCTGTCGTTTTAAAATCAAAAGGCATAACAGAGCAAAGGGCAAAACATTTTAACAGAAAATCTGATTTACTTAACTTTGAATTTTAACTGGCTTGATTCGTTAAGCAACTTTTGAGCATTATAAATGATTCATGTAAAACTATTTGCTTCCTTTGCAGAACGAATGTTAAGAATTTATCAATCTGCCAACAAGTTCATTAAATATACATTTGTTTGCTTATCAAAAGTGAGTCCCTTCTTGTATACCAAAATAATTATACTTATTACTAGCAAGTCCGAATATCCCTTTAAATGTAAGCAAAAATTAATAGTTAAATGCATTAAAGTGCTCTTAAAGTCAGTAAATATTTTTCATTTATTTGCCAGTTGAAATCATACATTAACCAAGTGCCTAATGACACTCTTGGGAGAATACGAAAATGGGACGTATCAAAATGAATTTTAGATTCGACAATTTAGTTTGTGCACAAGCAGTTTATTAACTGATGTGAAAAATCGATTAAAAATTGTATCTTATATTTCATCAAGTAAAAGCTTAGGTGAGATTATAATTAAATTATAATTAGATTAAATAAACTTTAATTAAATTAAAATTATGTTTAATAACCAATTAAGTGCCCATTTAGAAAAAAAAGAGAGAATTTTTCCTCATGATTTCATTTCCTCAATTTTAAGCGTTGGAATTCTGGCCATGTTTGAGCCCAGCCGACTTGTGTCAGATAAACTTACAAATAAATCTGTTTATTTTTTATTTAATGTGACAGATGGAACATGTAAACTCGGCTTTAAGACAACTTGTCTTTAAACAGTCAGTATCAAATCGCTCAAATTTCGTCTTTGTCGTTTATAAGTTAAATAACACTAATAAGAGCTAAAATAAACGGTTTAATTTAGAACACCTAAAATTGCCTTTGTCATGAGCTTTAGCTCATATTAGCGTTATTTAACTTATAAAGGCAAACATTTTCTATACGAAATGCAAGCCCTTAAACAAATTCTCTAGAGATTTCTGGGACAACCCGATTATGATTTTCTCCAAGTAACTTGCCATTGGCTATTAATATTTATGACTTTGTTAAACCCACAAAAAGGAACTATTTTAAGTTACTTAAATCATTGATCCAAATAATAATAAACTCTTTGATCCAAATGGATCAACTTTGTTTGCACCTCTTCTTCTTTATTGGCCATCATTCAACAATAAACAGCAACCGTTTGACGGTCTTAATGCCCTCCAGTCGCTTCTGCTCAGTGCGAGCTGGCACCAGTTGGTCATACCAATCTTGGCTACGTCTTCCCTCAGCTGGTCGTCCCCTCTAGCCTTCCTCCATAGTCAGCCGCCTTCGATTTATACCCTTTTTTAACTAAAGCTTCTTCATCCATCCGGGTGACATATCCTAACTAGCGCAGGCGCTGTTGCTTTAAGCGCTTGACCAGACAGGTGTCCCCATAGATCATATACACGCAAAAAAAAGCAGAACGATTCGGTCTTCAAAAAACGCTCTTGATTTTATCCTGTTTCGGTCTAAAATTTTGTAAAAAACGATTGGCTCTTGGAAATTCTTTGCGAATCTTGCGTAGAATTCTTCAATTAACCGTTTACAATTCAAAAATAGAAAATAAATTCTTGATTTAGGAAAAAAAAAATTTTAATTTACCATTAGAAATTCAAAAAATAGAATTTCAAGAATTTGGCTCTTCGAACTAAATTCGTTCTCAATTTGGTTCTTAGAGGCAAGGCGAGAGGGGATTGGCAAACTAAGAGAGAATAGCCTTGGACGTGCTCTCACTAAGAGAGAGAGCGCGTTCGAAGCTCAGTTTGTCGTGGTACAAATACAGACAGCGTATATTCTTAAGTATGATTTGGACGAGAGGTTTCGCTGATGACAAATAGCCGAGTGAGCTAACTCGTCGTCGTCCGTGTGTTCAGTCTTGGGGTACCCGAGTTCAAGTCCCAGTAAAGTAAAGTCCAAAAAAAAATTAAATTCAATCAGCTTAGAGCAACACCACGCGTCGCTCGGTCGAGTCGGTCGTGTTTCTTAAATTACTTTTACACCGATCTTTTGAGAACGAAAGCTCTCACAAGATTTAAACTTCTCTCCTCTGGGTGTTGATTTTGACCTCTGAAAGTTCTTCAAAAATCCCAAATCGTATCTTAACATATCAAAAACGTTCTTGAAAACAAGAATTTAAGGATTTTTTAAAAACGCAAGATATTTTGTACTACACCGCGCTGCAAGAATATTTATTTAGGAGGAAAGCTACTTTTCTTGGGTAATTAGGACCCAGTAATCACGAATAAGTTAAAAAAATTCTACCTAGATAGAATAAGATGGTTCATTACTCGAAAAGTCCTTTCAAAGGTTTTTAAGTTGCTCCTAGTCTAAAACTTGTTTTACCGGTTAGTAAATAATTGGACTATTTGCGACCTTTTCTTAAAATATTTACATGACTTTTCGGAATAAAGGCTATATTTATAGTTAGCGTGTTTTAATTTTTTGTGATTTGTTGAAAATTCAGTAAGTGTGATTAACCACACCTGGACTGACGAACAGACGGACTGGTATATCGAAAAATTTTTATGTAAATGGGAAATAAATTTTCGGATTATTCCAGTGTTGAAACTGAAAATTCTTGATGTAAGAACGAAATTCTTGATTTTTCTCGCAATGGACAGTTTGGTATTCTTTCGAATGTGGAAATCATCACCAAAGGTCCATAATCCATTTAGAGATAACAGAAAAAATGCTATGAACTTTTAATATGTTTCTTTCACTTTACCATTGAATTGGCTCAGCGTTCAATATGGAATTCGTAAATGCTGTATAAAGTGAACTGAGAGAAAAATCAAGGAATTTTCGTACCTAAAGCCGGGTATTCAGCACCGCGGGAAACTAAATATTCCTGGCAAAACTTCTTTTAAGAAAAAGCTACTGTGCCAAAGTTTTTTGCTTGAAATACTTTCGTTGGCTTGTGTATCCAGCAGATCAGCTGAAACGTAATCCACAGTTTCTTATCGATAGTTGGCATATCGATAGCGTGTGTGGATGGAGAGAACAGCTGATACACAGCAGCGAATATATTGCCAACAATTATTTTGGATGTGATGAGAAAAATTTTGGACGGAATGGTTTTATATTTTTATGTTTGAGCTGTCATCTGGCTGGGGAACCAGCAACGTGCAAAGATTGTTAAGAGTCCGCCAGAGGGACGATTTCCATAGACACAAAGGTCGGAGAAATGTCGTTGCAAGTCGACTTCTTAATCTGTGGTCACAAGATCAGAGCAAATCTTTTGGAGGCCATAATGGCCTGCCTTACATACCAGGGACCTTACATAGAAGACTAGTTTCTTGAGGGCCGTAGAGCATGCCGTACCCCATAACGGGATCGCCCAGATCCACCGCTACGAGGCTTGAGAAGCCAATGGAACTCAAATGTTGTAGCTACTGCCCGCGTCGCATGGACTTTCCTGGTCAAGCGGCGGCCCAGAGACATGGCCGCGGTCTTGTATCGAAGCTTCTTGATGGCGTAAAGAGGGGGAAAGTAAAGTGTATGCTCAGCCATCGACCTATCATCTCCAAGTATAAACTGTAGCACCTACTCTGAGCAACATGCTTCCTCCAGAAAATATTATTTTTATTTTTTTTACTGAAATTCAAATATTTAACAGTGCGTAACAGCTGATTGGTCAGAGGGACCTTCCACCCAAAGATTTATTGATATTATAGGCGACGCATGTGAAAAAAAACATTGTTTTTGGGAGCGACATTGGATGCAAATTTGTGCTCCGCGCCAGAGGAAAATAAAATAGCTATACGTTTTCTAAATAAGCTATACGACTGAGCAAAAGTTTAAGATATTATAGATGAAATGTGACCAAAGAACATATTTCTTGGGAGCTGACTTGGATCCCCCAAAAAAGTTTGTATGAGTGCGGTATCTAAGTATCAAGTGTCTTTGGTTCTACACAAGAAATAAATAGTAAATTCCTGGCAGGAATTTTCCTCAGTGCTGGATACAGGCCTTTAATAAAGAATTTTTTGGTTTATTAATGTTTTGAAACTGAAAATTCTTCATTTAAGTATGAAAATTCTTCAGTCTGATCCCTTGTCTTCTTATTTGAAAATGTGCCCTATTTAAATGTGAATATTTTTACATACAATCGTGTCTTCTTAGCATGAAGGTGGAGTTGAGCTGTAAAGCGATACTAAGAGACAAAAAAATTGTATTCTTAAGTATAAGTTAAATCTAAGGTAAAAGAAGAAATAAGACTTAACTGACTTAAGGAAAATGCAATTTACAATGTGGATTCTTAAATTTGTTTTACTGTCCTGTCTGAATATTTGATTTAAAATTCGAAACCAAATGTGAGCTCAAATGGCCAACCTAACATAAATATTCACCTATTCTCCTTTATGTTCAATATTGGAAACGAGAGTTTTTACAACCCGGTTTTAAGGTACGTCTGTTTTATTTACATACTATTTACACACGGTTTTCTGTTTACAATGTTTCTATACGGGTTTGTCTTTTCAGGGTTTGTCGATACTGGAAATTTCTTTCTTTCTGTCTGTCGTTTAATTCTGACTGAGTACTTAGTGAGTTAAAATGCATTTTTAAGCTTTTGTTTGGTCAAAATGTTAAGTGGGTTTCGGTGTCGAATAGGAACATGCTACAGAGATAACAAATTTCGCCATCAAATGCGCTCAGTGTGAGTAACCTATTAACATTAAAAATCGATATATTGAAATCTTGGCAATCATTTTCAAATAATTCCAAATACTCTAATATAATTGTCTTTTATAATTTCAAAAATTGATAATTTTACCTCTGATTATATTGAAATTGTAATAAATTTTTAACTCCTTTGTTTGTTTCAATTAAATCAAAAGCTGTTTCCCAAGCTGTCTTCATGACAATGACAATTACAGAAATACTTTAGATATTCTCCTTTAGCAAACGTTTCACATTTAATCAAATTCACAAAATTGTTGGTAAAAAAAAAAAATGCCAAATACTTTCTGTTCTCGGAGCATTTGAAAAGCCCAAAGCCACTCGAAGAAGGCACAGAATTACACAGAATTCCAGCAAGACAGCAAATAAAACAAATAGTCTTAAGCTGTTGGTGACTTTGATGGCGTTACCTAGGGCAAAAGTTAAAGCAATTCTTATCGCAGAAAAGTCGTCGAAAAATAAAAGAAAAGAAATTTGCACTTTGCCTGACAAAGAAAGAGAAGAAGACGAACGAAAAAGTCACCAAAAAGAAAAGTTCTGGAAATCAAAGTACATACGCAGCTAAAATAAGCAGGAAGTGCAAAGAGATTGGCTGACACTTTAAAAAGGATACAAGGCACACAAGCAGCTGTCGTTGAGGAGACCGCAAGACCGCAAGACATTACTTAAAAGAATAAAGAACAAAACGCAAACAGAAAGAAGTCCATTTCATCTCCCTTTTACCTCGAAACATATGGAAATTGTGCAATTGTTGCTGAGAGCGCAGAAAACACGCATTTAACACGTGTGGCACGTTTTTCATTTTAAAACCCAGCCAAGATGTCGGCCTTAGTTAAGCGAGAAGCAATGAACCTTGGGCCCCGTCCACAACCAAAAACCAAACCACGTAGTAAATGAATCGCAAGACAAAGTGAAAATGTGGCACAAAGCTTGCAACTGCAATTTGTAAGCCCTTCTACTATTCCCATTTCTTTTTGCTTTTAGCATACATGCGACTTAATTTGCATTTGGTTCTTTACTCCCGATTGACCTAATGCCTGAGTGAGCTCAACCTTTTATAAATTATTCCATTAGAATTTCGGTGCTGCTTCGCTTCACTTTTGAATCAGCATGCATGAAGGATCTCGTGAAAAGTATATAAATCTGTTGTAATCATAATCTGCAGCAACATTTCTTTCTCTTTTTTTTATCAATTTTCATTCTGCCCATTCTGTTTTCAACGCCGCCAGCCCTAATCCTGGAGCACAATTCAGACACATTGTGGCCCCATAAAGGGCATATGTAATGTGGCAGGGATTGTTGTTGTGACACTGAGGAGGGTTGATTGCTTGCCTGGCGGCCTGTTGAGTTATTTGGTATTTACTTTTGGTATTTATTTGAAATATGAGCTACTTTCTGTGCACTTGTAAAATAAATCTGAGGCAAACTGTTTTCAAAATTCTACACAAAGCAGCTGTCAGTTAATATTATTATCATATAAAATGATGATTTGTGGCTGAAATGCCATAAATACATAAAACTGAAGTGTGGTTTATTTTAAAGAACTTCTGGAGGGTAAATGTAAACATGTGTAATCAAATCTGAGACATGACAAATGTCTTGCAATTATTAAGTCACGGATTTCTAATCAATTTGCCGACTAATTAAATTAAGTGCCTACCAATTTGAGGCTTTTTGCCCAAGCACCTTCCTATTCCAAAGTCAATTCATATCAATAACATTATTATTATTATTATTATTATTTTTTATTTGGTGGCTTCTACACGCTTTGCCGAAATATGAGCCCTCACGCTCTTTTTTTATCAGCAATTTTGTGCACGTTTCGTTGAGTTTTGTTTAAAATGTGTTTACAATTGACTACACACCCAAGCAGCAGGATGGGGCCGCAAATTGCTTTAAACCAGCCACCACCCGCCGCACCTTGCCTTTCAACTAATGTCAATTGGTAGGCAGTTTGATTTTCATATTTCATTTCATTTGCCATTTTCTTTGCCTTTCCCGTCAATTGTGGGCTCTATTCATATGGAAATGCTTTGCTGAAATTGTGGTTTGTTTTGTGCTTGCGGACGATGTCAAAGTGTCAGTCCGCCGTTCGTCTCTCACATAATGGTTGAACAATAGTCGCCGCCGCCGCTCAATAATTTCCTCAATGAGCAAAGTAAACGAGACTCGGCTTTGCTTTTGTGTCTCCTTGTGTGCTTAATTTTGCATATAGCTTTGATAAAAACGACCAAAAGTTCCAAAACAGAGTCAAAAGTTTGTGCATTGTCCAGCAAAAAGTTGTTTACTTGTTGCTTCAACTTTTCCTTAACCTTTTCAATTTATTCATGATTTATTGCAATTTAATGAAACTTGAATTGTCAGTTAAGTGCGAAAAATTTATGGTGTTTAATTTTATGTATTTTAATGCAAATAAAGAACTTTGTAAATAAGACTTTGTACAATGTTTGTTGTTAATTGTCATAGTTTTGTTGACAGCTTTTGTGTCGACTTTAATAATAAATAAATATGGTTATGGATAGCGACCTATGTTATTTATTTGGGATTTTTTTGCTGGCTCGAGGTCAATTTTTTTAATGTGCTTATTTAATAAATAAATATATAAATAGTTTGATTTTGTTTTGGACACGCGAATGCTTTAATCTTCTTATGCGTATTTCATGAATTGCGGAGAAAAACACTTAAAGACAACAAATCCTTTAGAGGCGGTTTGATTTAGGCTTCCAGACCCTTTCTACAATAAGATTATGACCTCTCTAAATCCTGAAACCAAGCTAGTATTTTTTTTTTGGTTTCGAAAACAGATTTTATATTTGTTACTAAAAAAATTTTGATATTTTTCTCAAAAAATTTTAAGTTCAACTTAAAAATATTCCTCATTATGATTTCGAAGGAACAATGTAACAAAGTGAAACTAATCTGAGTTTTAGATTAGAGACGATCCCACCAATCAAATAAATCTACAACAGTAACTCTCAATGTGATGCGATTCCTTCACTTCACTCTGTGAAGTATAGCTTCACTCTAAGGCACGAGTAATTCCACGCTTTAAAATGAGTTACAACCAAGGCTGCAAACCTCTAAAATTTTGCAGAAGGTTCGGTCCGGGGGTTCGAACCAGTTGTAAAACTTAAGGTTCGGTTCACCGACCGGTTCTTGGAAGTCCTGAACCTAAGGTTTTGGTTCGAACCTCGGTTCGCTTGAACATTGGAATAGTTTCGGTTTATAAATACTTATTTGTTAAGCTGTGAGCTGTTTAACTAACTTTACTAGCTCTTAAATCAGGATGATCATACTTATATGTTAGAAAGGCTCGTTCAACTGATACCTGAGTTGCTGAAACATCAAGTATAGTTAAGGCAATTTGTTTTAAGTATTCGTTTTTTTGACCTTACCAAAATTTTAAAACATTTGTCGATGTATGTTCTCTTGGTCAGTTGTCAAAGGAATCTCTAACATCATTTACAGATTTTATATTTGATATTTGATCATTGCTTTCTATCAAAACTTCTCTTCTTTGCAATCAAAAGTTTATTCATTTAAAATTGAATTTTGAAAACTCTCATTAAGAAACTCTCTTTATTCAGCCATGGGGTTTTAATAAAAGAACGTTTATCAAAAGTTTATAATAATAAACAAAATATTTCAGAACAGTTAAAAATAAAGTGAACACGGAGAAGAACAGGAACTCTATAGTATTCAAATGTCAAACTTTCCCTAAACAAATTATTTAACTACTAAATTTAAAGTTTGTGCAGCACAACAAGCAAGAAATCTATTGAGGTAACTTGGTCATATTCCAAATCAAGAAATACTTTTGATGCACATGAGCAACATTTATCAACATTACAGTCTTTATAGTTGCATTCCTGTTCTGCCCTGCAGTTGTCATTTAAAAGTTATCCTGCTCGATCCATATTCGCATCATTGTCGACGTTGATAGTATAAATCTGACCTAGAGAAATGTCGCAGGATTGGAAAGCTTATTGAATGAGAGCAGTCAGATTACAAGCAATTTCTATATTTCCCTGTAAGTGTCGTTGGAAGAACTACATAATCAGGCATGTTCTCAGTTCCACTTCCACGGAACCTTTCGAAAGTGGAATTGGTTCATGTTCTCGCAACACCAAAACAAGTTTTTTGTAATGCTTGTTATTCGGTGGATTGAAAAGTAAGTGCCAAATTACGCACTCTTACATTTGCTTGATGTACATAAAGTAAATTTTTCTTAATTCTGTGATCAATTTAGAAATTGTTAGTGAATTTTAAGTCAGTTGTCAGTTGTCTCCGAGCACCTGGAGAGTCAGGACAGGCAATTTCGCGCGACGTGTTTCTGCGAGTGGTGCAAGCCGAAAATGCAGCGTTCGTTAGAGCAGACTAAATCCTATGTGAAACTCGGTAAATCTGATTAAGCAGGCTTACCCAGATGTTGCTATAGCAAGAAGTGGTGAGTTTCGGTGGCACCAGGCCTTTTTGGAGAGCCGGGATAAGGTCGCCGAGGAAGATCGTGCTGGGAGACCTTCGACTTCGACAAACACCGACAATGTAACTCGTGTGCTCAAACTTTTGAACTCAGACCGTCGACTAAGTATTAGTTTAGTTGCCCAAATGTGGCCCTCCGGACTTTTTTTGTTTCCTAGCCCGAAAAGGCCGATGAGAGGCAAGCACTTTGAGACGACAGAGGGGATCCAAGCAGCATGCACCGTTGCTGTATCTATTGCTCGTACCCCATGGGCTTTCCACTTCAGACGACGGTCCACAGTCACACATAGGTATTTAACAGAAGATTCCAAATTCGGGACTCTTGACCCTAGAAGTCGCACTCACTATTCCTCGTCTCTTAGCGAAGGAGCTGTGTTGACTATTTGAACAATTAATGACAATGTTCCAGGGGTTCGCCCAACGCCCAAAGCCATCCAGGAACTGTTGTACCTTAGCGGATATTGCTAGAGGCGAGAAAAGCGGTATCGTCAGCATACGCGGCTATAAAGGTGCAATGGGCTACTGGATATGACAGATCCGAGGTGAACAGAGAGTAAAGTATCGGTCCGCTCAGCTCAACCGTAAAACGGCGCCCCAGGAGAAACGAGCGAATCAGTAGATATTGTTCTGGAGGGAGGAGAGACTTAAGCTTAAATAGCAGGCCCTCGTGAATAACGCGATCGAACGCCTGCCTTTGTGAGTCGATGGACCTGTTGCGGCGCACAGAGTCCTTTGCGAAAACCAAACTGACGGTCTGGTTTAGCCTCTTCAACCGCGCTAACTGCCAACTTTCTTCGAAGAAATATTCTTTCAAATATTTTGAAGAATGTTGGCAGTAGACTAATTGGCCGGTAGGAGTCGAGGGGTTGAGAGATCTTGGGAATCATCACGATTACAATTAAAACGTTTATTTTCGCTGGCTTTACTGCTAGTGGAAGGCTTTTTTAACAGGGGTGCTGGGCCATGTGAGCAGAGATGTAAATAAATAATTGTTTAGAAATATTTTTTTCAATATTTAAGAAATCGCCCTTAAATTTACAAATAAAAATTCTGTATGAAAAAATTTTTTTGTTTGCTTTTGCAACTTTGTTGTATTTTACTCTATTGAACTTAAATCCGGTTCGTACTTTTATTTATATCTCTAAAGACGATTTACAAAACTTCTTTGTGTTGAAACCTATCAATCGAAAAATTGTATTTTATCTCTCTCTCCTCTTGTAAGATTTTCAACTTAAGCACGAATTCAGCTGCAATAAAGAAGTTTTTTCCGAAAAGTCGCAGGTTGTAGCACGAAGTGTTAGTTACTCGTTAATCTGCACACTTTCGGAAATAACTTTGCATTTCTCCACCGCAAAAGAAGCCCAACAGGACAACGTAGTTAGACCTTCATTCATCTACCCTGCCTAAGACCTGCCTGCGCTCAGAAAAATTAAGAAAGTTTACAGCAGATACCTCTTTGAGTGTCTCTTAAGTCTCAATGTCTCAATCTTTTCGATGTATTGACCAGGGGTCGGCGCGTCGCAGTCGACACACTGACAGTATAAGCTAGCCACTGTGCCAGCTGAGCCCACAAAGCCGCCGAGCAAAATGAGCTGCGTGTCAGTGGCTACCCACAAGGACAAATTGTACATGTGTTCTTTGCCTACCCCTGCTATGGACTCATAGCATCATACATTCTCTATTGAGAATATATGTATAGAAATATCTGAACCTGTAATAGATCACAACATTTATTTAATTGTGCTCCTCAGTTGCTCGATTATTAAAGACAATCCGCGTTACAAGTCCGCACTGTCTTCCCTTAATTGTCTTCTTGTGTGCCTTCTCAGTGTGCCTTGTTAGTTATACTTTAAAGCTTGTATGACCTAAGGTCGGCTACAACTTTCCTCCCTTATTATTTTTTATACACAGAGTATTAGGTACCAGGCTCATTTTCCTTACAATTAAAATGTCATAACCCACACAAAGACATGCAATTATTTTGATTTCTCAAAAGATTGCAATTCGATTTACCTTTTGCTACTAAACTTATGCAAGTAACAAGCCATCCCCTGCCATAGATCGATATTAAAAATGTTTCCATCAACCCACTCTACGAAAATCATTAAGTCAAACTACCCGAAAAGGCAACTCCAAAAGTTGTATCCTCTGCCATAACCAATCAAAAAATGTTATGCATACCCCAGCATGTGGGGGCATTTGGTTAACCTACTTTGCATCTATTGTTGCATGCAACATGAAATATGTAAAGTTATGCACCGCACAAGGAAACAAAAATTGCGCTGCTTATCAACTAGAGAGAATCGCACAAAACAGCTGCTACTGCTTCCAAACATATTGTTTCTCACTACCAAGAGGCAGACGCTATGGGCCAGAACATTAGCTCTAATAGCCATAATTTTCTCACAATGCTCACAACAGTCCCAGAGCAATTATATGAGCGCACAGATTTTTAGTTTGTGACAGTTTGGGGGTAGACAATACTCCACCCCCTGCGGTTTAATGCCACATAAATTTACCACGTTTATTGAATTATTCGAAATTGGTTGGGCAACTTTGAACTGGGCGATAAATTGCCAAACATCATTTTAATTGGCATAAAGGCAGGCGCAATTGCGATAACACCACAGACAGGCCACAAGGTTCAAAGCACAAAAGTTTCTTTGAAATTGTGGCCTGTGGGCGAAAAGGCACATCAGATAAACAGCCAGTTGCCCAGTGGCTTGTTCAGGAGTGGCCAGTAAAAGGCAACTGAATGAAGGCACAAGCCAGAAGAAATACATGCACTCGCATGCCTTGTAATGAACTTGTGATTGTATCTGTCAGATACGCAGAGGGGAAGAGAGAGAGAGTGCACAGATTTATGCTCATGTAGCTGTCGTGTTCGTTCTGTTGTGTTGTCAACCCCAGACTAATTAAATCTTGTCTTTGCTTAATTCCTGAACCAAAAAGAAAAAAAAAAATAGGGACAAAATTACACCACAACTGAATTAATTATCACAATAAGTGAAACTTCATTAGTAACTTGTAAAAGCTGAGTAAATACACTTATTCAGAAGTTACAGACGGATAAAGTTTTGCACTCTTGGTGAAGTGAAAAAAGTGCACTTGGTTAACTTTTCACCACGCTTGATCCACTGATTATCACTGATTTGGCTGGTCAGAGAAGGCTATTGATACTGATTCGATTTTCTTAGCACCACATGTGGGTGTGTGTGAGTGTCTGTGTGTGTTCTACCCATCCAACCACTTCCAAAACAACTTTAGTTAAAAAACTTTTTGATTTTAATTAAAAACTTTTACTTGGCATAAAGCAATTACAAAACAAATTGTGTCAAACAAACTGAAAAGAACTAAAGAACTTTGGTCTGGTCAGTTTTTTATGGCTATTTGATAGTTTAAACGTGGAAAGATAGGCAACACCCAGGCAAATCAAAACTGAAACTTTCAATGATAAAACTCAAGAGAATAAATGTGGGATGGCTCGCTAAAGTTCGCCAATAATAAATCTTGGACACTTGTAATTTAATGTTTATTGAATAGAGTATGAATGTTATATGAATGTAGTAAAAACTTAAACGACTCTTAAAGTGATGAAAGTTTTAAACCAGCAACATACATAAAAATAAAGTCAAACTTAATAAAAAACTGCTATCCAGAACATCTGATTGACAAACTCATAACAGATGTAATAAGCCAAAAAGGGAAAAATAAAAACATAACAAGCAACACGCCAATCAGCGTCCCATATGTTGACAATTTAACAAACAAACAAACGATCGCGAAAATAATGCCAAAAGACACCAACAACATAACATATGCATACAAAGCGCATACAAGTACAAGACGATTATTTACAAACACCAAAGACAAAATTGAGAAACAACAACAACAGAACGTAGTATATGAAATAAGATGCACTGGAAGAGAGGTAGAGAGCTGCTCTGGTGTATACGTGGGAACGACTCGGAGCACAGACGAGACGCGGATAAACAAAAGACGTCAACAGCACTAGCACAACACTTAACAGAGACAGGACACTCAGCTGATTTTGACAATGTAAACATACTTGACAAAGAGAGAAGAGAGCGAACGCGTATGATGTTAGAAAGCCTAAGAATCCAGCAAAGAGGCACAAACTCACTTAACTTCAAAGAAGACGTGCAGGAAACAAATTTTATTTATGCGGCAATAATTACAAATAAAAGTGGCAAAAACAACAGATGACGAGGAAATGTTTGACAAATTCACAAATAGACGACGGATAACACCAGAAGGATGGAAAGCGGCAATTCTAGGATTAAAATCAGACAAACAAAACATTTTTGACCAAAAATAATTGATGTATGTATGTGTGAAAATATCTGTGTTATTAGGTTAAAGTATATGTAACATATGTTTCTTCTCTTATTTATATATTTTTTTGGGAAAAAAAATTGCAGACTCCCTGGCAGAAATCGTTACAAACGTCGAAACGCGTAGGAGAAAAATGGGAATAAAATAAAATGTTTTTATTTTCATGAACCACAACTGCCATAACAACCCATACAAGGTAACTCAACACTCTTAACACACTTGACCAACCCTGCTGGGTTGACGCTATCGGACTCAATTCTCAGTGCAAACTAGTTCTTTCCTTTTCCGAGTTAATAGAACATTGTTGCTTGATAGCCTTATTGATCGTTAATTTAAGGAATTATAGCTTCTACAGCTTCTGGTGGTTTTTCCAAATCCCACATATATAGGGTTTGTCCGGAAAGTAATAGGACTGAGTCGATTTAAAACAATTTATTGAGCCAATCGTTACAATTTTTTAAAAAAGGTGTGAGTGTCGTTAACACTCCAGAAGGCTTTGATGTTAAACATGATGCTACATTTAAGAGCTGCTTAAGAACTGTTTAGTCACTGTCAAGAAACTGTTAAGTCACTCTTTAGTCACTGTCGAGTCACTATCAAGTCACTGCTTAGTCACTGTGAAGTCACTATCAAGTCACTGTTGAGTCACTGTCAAGTCACTGTCAAGTGACTATCAAGTCACTGTTAAGTCACTGTCAAGTCACTGTCAAGTCACTGCAAAGTCACTATATAGCCACTGTCAAGACACTGGCGAGTCACTGTTTAGTCACTCTCTAGACATTGTTAAGTCACTGTTAGTCAGAGACACAGTCAGTTAGTCACTGTGAAGTCACTCTGAAGTCACATCAAGACACTGTTAAGTCACTGTCAAGTCACTGGTCTACAAGTACTGGAGTCACATATAGTCATTGTCAAGTCACTGTTTAGTCACTCTCTGGACATTGTCAAGTCACTGTTTAGTCACTGTCAAGACACAGTCAAGTCACTAATTAGTCACTTTCCGCTAAAACAACAACACAAAATGTGTTTGACGTCAGCGTCACGTGACGCTGAAATCAAATTTTACTCCTACTAAAATCTTCCGTACCGAAATAAAGATTTTTGCGCTGCCAGCGCGATTTCCAAGCATTGAAGGCGTCACGGAAGGCATTCTCCGGAATAGCCTTGAGAGCCGCGGTGCATGATGCTTGGATCCCCTCCGTCGTCTCAAAACGCTTGCCTTTCATCAGCCTTTTCCGGCAAGGAAACAGAAAAAGTCCGGGGGCCACATCTGGGCTGTAGGCATGATACAACTATATAAGATAAGGTGCTCTCTGAGAGAGCTCTCTTTTCGGGACTCCAAATTTTTATTGTGTTGCTGTCATTTGATTGAAAAGGTTGTGTGCGCACGAATTTTTTTGTTTTGCCGACGGGAATTCTATTTGATTTAGAGTTTGTGAAAATGTCGAGCCAATACGGTTGCGTATGTCGATGTAAAGCAGTGCCTGCCACCCATAGCTACCAGGAGCCGAAGTCAGTAGTATTATTATGCAAACGCGAGCCGAACTCTTGAGTGTGTGAATGTGTGGTGAGCATTGAATTGCAAGTAATACAACTGTGGTCTGGAGAGAACTCTCTCCATACGGCAGGTACTGATGTAAAGCACAGTTCCCTAAAGAAGAGAGCTCTCTCTGTCTCTCTCTTGCCATATTGTTACTGTACTTCTTATTGGGCAGACACCGGCTAGCAAGTCATTTCAGGGCGGGATCACTACAATTAACGGCCAAACAATCAAAGTTCAGAACAAATCCCTAACGAACAAACAGCCTCTTCTGACGGCAAGAGTGGTAACCCGGTTTAGCTGTTCCTACCAACAACGCTCCCACCCCTCCATGCAGCGATTTGGCTTTATCAGCTAGCTGCCCAATCATAGGAGCAGACGGTCGGCTCACTCCAGCCCTTGGCAACTTCCCTTCTCTCCGATCCAAATATACTTTCTCACAGTTAAGCATGAATTCGGCAAGCACTCGGTGTGAATTGGCAAGTATTTTGCTGACCCAGGGGCTATGACTCTGGTGTAAAGTATCGAACATTGTATTGAGACGTGCTTCAATAGATGAAGAAAGAAGAAAGTGCAGTTTAGACAGTGACTTTTATTCAACAGAAGGCGATAAAAATAATTGCAGCCTTCTTTGGAAAAGTGACAAGCGAATTCCAATAAAATTTACTATATGTTTGTTAATCTGAGGGTGCTTTGATTTTTGTTTTATTCTCTCTCTCTCTCGATTTTAGCAAAAGCTGTCAGTACTCGATAAACTCTGAATGCCATACCTTGTATACTTGTATCATGGCTGTAGGGCGGCTGCGGAAGCGTTGGGAATCCCAACTTGGGATGCCGGCCTTGGTCAGGTCAAGTCTCTTTTCAAGTTCACTTTTGGGACCATTTTCGCGCACACCTTGCGCATGTTCAAATGCTCCGTCACAATGTCATGAACCGTAGATTATGGTAAATTTAACATCTGGGTAATTAAACGAATACTTAGTCGATGGTCTGAGTTCAAAACTTTGGGCAGAATGGTCTTCGGCCGCTCGGCGCTAACCATCGGCGCCTGGTGCCACCGAAACACACCACTTCTTGTTAAAGCAACATCTGGGTAAGCCTGATTGATCATATCAAACGTCGCGTACCTCTTGCCGGCTTGCACCACTCACAGAAACACGTCGCGCGAAAATGCCTGTCTTGACACTCCTGGTGCTCGGAGACAACTGACCAGCCGCTCGTTCGTTAGCTAGGAACGCCCTCTACCGAGTCGCCTGCTCCGAAGTACAGTCGCGGCGGACAACCTTATATAGCGATCTGGATGTTTCTGCCTTTATGCGCCCAAATCAATATGCATACCAGCAGGTATCATGACCTACTGGTGGCCCACACCAACAGACTTGCCTCTGAATTGGCTACAAACAGGCTCAGAAGACGCCTTAACCGACGACATCCCTCTGATCTCTGGGTCTACGTAAGGCCTTCCTCGGGCCGCCTCATCAACTTGGCTTCTTGGCAACTATTGAACTAAGTTGAATCTCTCTCGATGACTCATTTGCCACCTACATTAGCAATCATTTTGCAAATATGATAGCATTTTCCCACATATTCCGTGGGTGTGCCTTGCTAGTGGTTTGGCTCAATCCCAATGCTAATTTGGACATTTGTCAATAGGGATGTGAAGTTGTCTGGCCCCATGCATTTTAATGTGTAAATCGGGTTAGCGATTTGTCGACCTGGCTGGCGGCAATGCAACGTATGCGTAATATTTATGTGGCGACAGTGTTGCTGCTGCTGCTGCTGCTGCACATGTGGCAGTGTTCCAACAGTAGAAGCATAAATAAACACACACATTTCTTTTACGCATTGGTTGCTGCTTGGTATGCAAGACGTATGCCGGCAGAACATGAAAATTGCATTAGAAAACCACACACAAAGACAATGTGGCACCCACACAAACTTTCATCTCTTCCCCCGCACAGCTTTGCCCTGGTGCGTCTGTAATAACCAATTAAAAAAGCAGCCATAACTTAATTAAGAGTGAAATAGCCAAAGAAAATTTGGACAAGTGTCCATTCAGAAATATATGTGCAACACACACTTTGGTTGTGGGGTGTTCGCACTTTTCATCTTCATTTGCTTGTTAATGGCCAACCCGCATGTTAACTGCCAAATGAGATTTTGGTCCTTTTGTGACAACTCGCTAATTAGTGGAAAAAGGGAACAAAGCAAAATGTAGCAGCTTTAATTAAAGGCCACCGGCCACAACAACAAAAACAAAAGCTCAATTTGTAAGAAATTCCCTTTCAATTAGACAACACTTCCCCACCCAACCGCAAGAGCAGCAAATGCAAAGCAACAGCACTTAACCGCTCGACTAATGCCATTTGGCTTTTCTTAAAAAAAAAAGAAACAGTACAAGTGGAACGGAACTGGAACCGGATTAAATACGGTTAGCATTTACCCCGGACAGCTGGCCAGCTGCACTTAATGTGGCTTAATTCTGTACCATTTGACTTTTGGCCTCTTTCGCTGACCACAGGCAAAATCCCAGCTAATGAGTTTCGAGGGTCATAAATAATGTAAAGTGTTTCATAAGTACAACAGCCTTGTCCGTCCATTTCCACATTGTTTTCACAAATGTCTGTCTTCACATGGTTGTTATGAATAATGACAGCACAGACAAATGTTTGAGCTGTCTGTCTTATTTGTTTTTGTTTTATGGATATCAATGTCCTGATTCCTGGAATTGAGCGGGTATTTATGGGACATTCACATTCCTCAACTTAGGCAAAACTAATTGAAATTTGTAATTCGTGACTGGGCATAGGATTTGGCCACTTTATTTTTTGTCTCCAGTCTTTGTTTAATCCCAACCAGCAACTTTTCCACATTCTCCAGTGCTTGGCCTTTTGATTAACTATGCATAAACAGCAATTATGCCAAGTGTATGACCAGGCCAAGCCTCCCCACATAATTTATGCTAAGTTATTGCATATTATATTTATTTTGCGGGACGTTTTGTTGGCTTTTATTACCAAGCAGATGGAGGCTAATGGAAACAGAAAAAAATAAAAGAAATGGTGGGAGAAGAAAAGGCTTAAGTTTTTGTATGGAAACTTTAATACTCTAGCTCTTTGGCTACCAATTTTAACAGAAATGAGCGAATGATTCAAAATTCAAAAGTTTTTCATTTTCATATTAACTTATAACGGTTCAAAAACCGCGAAATTTGTTAAATTTTTATTTAAGTATTAACGAAAGCGCAGGCGTTGGTAAATAAGAGAAGTAGATTAAATAGTCCAATCCATGTAAGACCAAAGATTAGTTGGAAGATTTAATGGATGCTAATGTAGACGGGTGTAGATCGAAACATTTATTCCTAAGAGTTTGGCAATGAATATTTCAATGCCTGACACACTTCTGTGTGAAATAAGTCTACTTTAAGCAAGTGTATAAAAGTCCATACCAGTAGACAGTCCCCTGCTCATTTAAATTAAAGCCTTTGCTATCCGTTCTCTCCTTTTCCCAGTTCAGACCTTTTGTGTTTCGCCTATCTACCACTTTTTCTTGTTAACCATTTTTTGTGCGTTTGTGGCTACAAAATTGCAGGTAATTAAGATGCCGCCCCCTCCCCCAAGCTATCACCAAGTGGAAAGCGAGCGCGCAATATATATAAACATAATTTACTGTCAGAAATTTATTTCAAGCATCCCCAAAATAGGTTTGGGTATCCTTTTTTAGGCCTTTTTTTTGTGTTATTTTCTTTTGCGTTGAGCTTAGGAGCAAGGAAATTGAGTGTGAAGTGTGTTAAGTACATAAATGTGTCTAGATATTTGGTATAGGAATTTTTCATGAAATGTAGAGTTTAAGATTGACTTTAATTGATATTATTTAGTAAAAGTATTCTCGAGGCTAGTATAAATCACCTCCACAACTTTTTCTCACTGACGCACAAAATGTGACAAAATTTGTTCGTTAAATTTAAAACTGTCATTCAAGGCAAACACGGGTCTACATCATTTTTTTTTGCCCCGTGAATTTGCACAAACTTTTTGCAGACTTAAATTGTCTGTCAAAATATGTTGATTTGAGATTATATATTGGCATATTTAAATCCATTTTCATTTATCATTTTTCACGCTCTTTTTGAATGCTGCCTACAATTATCACGCGTTTTAGACGATTCTGGAAGTTGAACGTCTGAAACAAAACTTGTTTAATAGTTTGTGTAAATGGTTTATCCTACTTTAACAAGGACTTGATAGTTGTTCCCTGTTCAAAGTTTATTTTTTTGACCAAAAACACCAGCGTTTTGACGGCAGAATTTTGGGAATAATATTGTTTTTTTGTAAATTATTTAAATTAGTATTCTGTGAATATTTTTTAAGTGTAGTTTGAAATGGTGAAATGACAAAAATCACATTTTTCTTGATTGCCTTATAAACAAAAAATCCTAATTCACATTGATGAATATACTCAGCTCGACTGCAATCGCATCGAGAGATTGATCCAGGGTTTTCTTATGTTCATATTTATTCATCGAACAAAACTCTGCATCGAAATTAATCACAGTCAAAGTGCAAACGCATGGCAAAAATAAACACAAGGTTTCTTTGAATCGCTTATCGATAGAAAAAAGGGTGTTATCGGGTTAATTGCAGCGGCTTAGCAGACTCTGTTAAGAATCTGCGTAATATTAACTTTTTCACGAGAAATATTTCGCGACCCGTGGAAACTGCCCTAAAAGAACAAAACACACGAACTGATTGAAATAAAGACGAACATGATTATACTCAAAGTTACAACAATACAATTGAACTAAACTCAACGGCGAACATGTTGAGTATGCAAGTTCGATGCATTCAGCGCAAAGCCAGTTTAATCGGGTGTTGATTATTGTATGAGCGATTTGCAATCGAACGAAGCCGTTCTCTGATTTGTACATAGGTTTTGTTCATCGATATCCTACTTTTCTTCGTTGAAGTGCGATTCTTAATTGGAAAAATTAGAAGTTTGCAACGCATAGAAGGAATCATCTTCGACCACAAAAAGTATATATATTCTTGATCAGCATGACGAGCTGAGTCGATTAAGCTTTGTCCGTCCGTCTGTCCGTTTCTATGTGAACTAGTCCCTCAGTTTTGGAGCTATCGAGCTGCACAGAGTCGTATTTTTACTGCACGCTGCTAATATGTCGGAACCAACCGGATCGGATGTTTACTTCTTGTAGCTGCCATACAAATGTTTGTTCGGAAAATGGATTTTAGTAAGAAAAACTGTTTTGTTCTCAATATTACTGCTCTCAAACACGGTCATGGGTAATATGTAATGATTTTAAGCTGATCTGCGAAGTTTGGTCGACGTCGCTAACCGTTGAGACAAGCTATTTCAAGTGTATCAAAACTTCGGTACAGACGAAGTTAGCTTTGCCTTTCTCGTTTTGTATGAAATATATCGTTTAGATATATATATAGGCGTTTTTGAAATATTTCTTTTGAATATATTCTATTCTTTTTATAAAGGTTGACAAATATATATAACTAGCATATAACCCGTCGCGCTTCGCTGTGCCTTCAACAGTAAAGAATCAATAAAAAGATTTGGTTTAATGTTGATCGTAAAGACTCAAATATTTATCGAATTTAAAAATATTTTTAAATTTGTGTCCGTCGTAGAGCCCGGAAATCGAATCTAACATTCATAGGTTTGAAATCAACGTGTTGCTACTTTGCCTATTCCCCGTTTCGACTTTTCTGCTGGGTTTTCCCTCCAATTCGATTCACTTCCCAACCACTTACCACCACATTCCACCCACTTCCTATCCACTTCCCTCCCATTTCCTAGTGAGCATCCCGTCGGTATTTCCATCACATTTATCACTACAAACCGAGTTTCAAGTCAATGGGGAAAAAAATAGTTTTGTTGCATCTAGAATTTTCTGGAAATTCTAGATCCACTCCTGAAGAGTGGATTTTCAGACATTGCAAAACCACAGTTCAAATTATTTTGTATTCTCCTTGCAAACCGCGTTTCAAGTCAATCTGTTGAAAAATAGTTTTTTGCATACAGAGTATTGCAGGAATTTTCCGACCGTTGGGTCATATTTTCCAACACCGAAAATCACATCTCAATTTATTTCACTTACTACTTTTGCAAGCTGACTTTCAAGCCAATCGGATAAAAAAAAAGTAGTTTTTTGCGTGCTGAATTTTCCAGCCTTTTTCCCGTAGGCAGTTTTCAAAAAAAAATTGGTACGCAGTTATTGTTGAATTTTCATATAAATCTTTGAAAATGAGTTTAAATCGGATCGAATGATAAACAAAAAAGTTTCATACAACAGTTTTCCATGAATTTTCCGACTTTGTGGATCGATTTTCCAAAATTTTAGAGTCACGCTGTTTCTATTTTATTTTGTGTAACTTTGAAAATGAGTTTGGAGCTAATCGCTGGCAATTACAGTTATGGTAGAATTTTTACATAGATGTTTGAAAATTTGTTTGAACCTGATCGGATGGTAAACAAACCATTTCATACAACAGTTTTCCGCGAGATTTCCTACTTTGGGGGTATATTTTCAAAAAATTTTAAAGTAACGCATTTTATATTTTATTTTTGTAACTTTGAAAATGAATTTGGAGATAATCGCTGGGCCACTTGCCCAGGTGGGGTGAATTTTCCGGAATATTGGTATGCAGTTATATAGTTGAATTCCGAATCCGATCCACTCCATTTCCGAATTCCAAAATCCGATCTAAGTACTCACTTTCTGCATAAGATAAAACTACTGTAAAAAGCTCAGCTTCTTATTGTTTATAGCTTAGGCTATGCGGCAGTCACCAGTCAGTCAGTTTCACCTTTTATATTTATAGATATTAAAATTCCATTCTAACAATTCAGGATTTATTTGAGCATCTTTATCTATATAATAGATTACAACTTATTACAAAAAATAACAAAAGAAATCTGCCTTCATATTTATTAATGGTCTGCCACCCAATTGAAAATGGCCAGCGTGGCGCGAAGGAAGAGAGTCAGCCGCACATGTCAGCAGTCGTGGGTTCGAGTCATGGCCTGACTCGAGCGAAGTTTTTTTTTCTTTTTTTTTTGTTTTCAAATTGTATTTTTAAACAAGTAAAATTTTTGTTATTCTTCGATAACAAGAAAACACACTTCTAGTAAATATTTTCAGCATTTAAACGTTTTTCTTTTTGGAGAGCAATGGGAGCTGCGTTGAGGAAATGCTTTTTCTTAGTACAATGTCCGAACGCTATAGGAAGCTTTTGTGAAATTTCTAACTATTACGGGATGTCCTGTGGGCTGATGATCACATTCAATGTCTTATCACTTTATGTACCTCAGTGCAATAAGTATATGTGCATTACATTTTTGGAAAAACCTTGTTTTATACCAAACAATTTAAACAAAATATATTTTTTACTTATAGCTCTAGAGCCAGTAACTAAGAACTGCCTTACAGTACTTCAATATTTATTAACAAAAAATTATTATTTAACAAATGTATTTCATTCTTAGGAAATAAGTATATGTGCATTTTATATAGTTCTTAAAATTTTGTATTAAGTTCAAACTTTTGATCAACTTTAATAGTTAATGTGCTTTCCTTTTGCCTCTAAGACTTTTGCAAGGCGGTTTGGCATGGAATCTGCCAGATTTTGGAGAGTTTCATTGCTTATTAACTCCCATTCTGTAAGCAAAGCGTACTTTAAATGCTTAATTGAGTCGAACTGCCTCCCACCTTTATAAATCCTGGCTGAGAGGATACCCCAGAGGTCCTCAATTGGGTTCAAGTCAGGACTGATAGCCGGCCACTCCAGTACGGGTATTTTTCTTGAAGAAAAATAAGCCTTTGTGGCTTTTGATGTGTGGATTGGAGCGTTGTCCTGTTGAAAAATCCATCTATCTTCGTAAAGATCGTCTGCAAAATCTATTAATTCACTCTCCAGCAATTGAATATAGATTTCTGAGTTTGTTCTTATTGGAATAAAACATAGCCGAGACTTTCCTGCATATCCGAAACAGGCCCAAATCATCAGTGATCCACCGCCGTGATTTCTCTTATGGCGAGTTTCTCTTGGTTTTCTTAAGTCACGCCAATACTTATGACAGCCATCAGGACCATCAAGATTAAACTTTTTTTCATCCGAAAAAATAACGTTTCGGAATTCTTCGGTCCAAAATTTGTACCTGTCAGCAAACGCCAATCGAGCCTTAAGATGGCGTGGCAATAGCATCGGTACAGCCACCCGGGAACTATGTTTAAGGTTACAATTTTCAGTTAAAATTTGATGGATCCGTCTTCTACCGACATTGAGCTCGAAATGACGTTTAATGCCTGTACAAGACATTTGATTGTTTACAGCCAGGCGCTTAATCTCACGCTTGCACCTATCGTCGATTTGGCTCGGTCTGCCACTGCGTTTAATCTGACCATGGGAGCTTGGATTTTTAAGAAATTAGCTATCGTATTTCTGTGTCGAGACACTCTGGAAGCTATTTCAGTGATGGTAGCCCCACCTTCGTTCAATCCTTGGATTCGTCCGCGTTCCTCAGCTGATAAATGTGTTCCACGCGGCATTCTTAGGAAAATTAAAAATTTTTTTTGTGTTTCCGGAACAACTACTTAATTTACTCTCAACTTTTCATTTTTATCAAAACACATCCAATTTGTTGCACGCCGACCATTAAATGCACACTAATTGGTTTTTGCACATAAACTTATTTCCTAAGAAAATCAAATCTCGCCACTCAAATGTGTGATAACGGTACTAAGAATGATGACCAAAGAAGAATTATGCAAAAGCATTCTAAAAGTAGATAACAACAAAAGACTTTTGCATACCTAGAACATATGTTCTGTTACTATTGAGGAAGAGAGAAACGAAAACATATTTGCACATATACTTATTGCACTGAGGTACTACCACACAATTCTCTCAAGTTTGATTTAAATCGGATGACTATAGCATATAGCTGCCATTGGAATGATCGGTCCAGAATGTAGTTCTAGTAAGAAAAACTATTTTGATGAATATATCGTATAGATATTTAAAAAACTGGCAGCATACATCATGCTGGATGGGTGTATAAACTTCGGTAGACCCAGTCCTCCACCCTTTTTATTCGCAATCCATTTACAGCTCCTAAATTTGTACATAGGTTTTGTTCACCGATATCTTATTTTCTTTGTTAAAGCGCGATTTTTAAGTAGAAAACATAAAATTAATTTATTTTGATTCTTTTTTATTTGAAATATAAAGCGTTTTAATATTGTATATATAAAGGCGTTTTAAAATGAAATTTTGACATTTTCCAGCTCTAAAATGATGTGTTTAAAATTATCTTGGTCATTGTTTTTAAACTACTTAACCGATTTGAAAACAATGTTATTCGCAATTACTGGAAATTGAATTACTTTTCGATTTATACCTTTATTGACTCTATCTGCCGATTCTGAAATGAGACGTTGCTTAAAATGTAAGTGCACCTAAAGAAAAAATTGAAAAATTCTGTTTTTAAAAGCATTGCCAAATATATATATAATAACGAGAAGGCAAAGCTAATTTCGTCTGTGCCGAAGTTTGTAAACCGTCAAAAATTTTTCTAACTCAAACCTATTTTCCCAGCGATAGTTCCTACGGCAGCTATAAGACAAATCTGTTCGAAAGCATGTAATATTAATATTTGCTGGTCACTAACATTGAAATCGAAAAAGTTCTTCTCACTAAGTCCAATTCCGACCGATTTTCCATATTGTAGCTGTAACATATAGTCATCCGATTTGCACCAAAATCAACAAATCTGTATGAAAGCATATAATATTAATAATCGCTGGGTTTGGACACGTTAACATTGAAAACAAAAAATGTTTCTCTGTTAGACCCATTATTCGACCGAAAGTTCCTATAACAGCTCTAAGATGTAATCAAACAAAGTAGCGTGCCATGATACCCGACTTTTTTTGCCCAATATGAAAGAATTGAACTTGGTTGGCATGTGGTTTCAACAAGACGGTGCCACTTGCAACACGGCACGTGAGACCATGGACCAGTTGAGAGGCTAGTTTGGTAAGCACCGGGCTGGTGCTGGCCGCCAAGATCATGTGATTTGACCCCATTAAACTAATGTTTGTGAAGCTACTGGGACAAGCCAACCACAAAAGAAATCGGTGTTTTTGGCTGTTAACTAGTGTATCCAATTGATGGAAACAAAATGTGATAAATTACTTTATGAGTTTCTGAATCGATTGAGTTCAACCACAATAAATTAGGAATTATTGTAATTATTTTGATAAAAAAAACCGCAAACTCTAGTGTTTCATTAACGAGTTTTTATCTTTACTATAAATTTGTAGAAAAAAAAGTGTGTGTAAGGGGCTATTTCCGCAACTTTTCTTAACTTTTCTGTAAATAGGTCCCTCAAAAATTAAAAATTAGTCAAAAAAGTATCAAATTTGGGCCAAAATGTGTGTTTGAAGGCCTATTTCATTTCACTTTGTGTCATTCTGTGAAACTGAACATTTTATGATAGACAAATTAAACATTTAATTCATTTAACAAGCAGCAAAGCGCGCGGGTCTACTAGTTTTATAAGAAAAAAAAATTTTGTTGAAGTTGGCAAATTTCTTGAAGAGACTTGAGGCCAATTAAAAAATATAAAGTTTAATTGAAAGGAATTTTCTTATTTAAAAAATACTAAAAAAAAACCGTTGCTCATTTAATTATCAAAAACTTTAAATATCTATCGCTTTAACGTCTATTAAAAAATTTGCATACTGTGTACAATACTAGTTTAACAAAGCCAAGCCCCGACGCCCAAGCCTGTGCAATTCTAATCACTTAATGTTGCGAAATGCCACAAAACTTTGTCTATCTTCTGCAATAGCTGGTGTTTGTCTTCGATGTCTTCACAGACACGCACACATCATTATTTAATTGCAATTTCTAACACCAAAACTATTTTGCGGTTTCTTCGCTTGGTCTGCGGTTCTTGGTTTTTAGACGTGGCGTCGGCAAAATTTGTTTTAAATTCATGTGCGATTTGACTTGGGCGCTATTTTGATTTGCAGCTGTCAACGCTTTGGCCAAGATGACTAAATAATGTTTGACACGCCACTTCCGTTTTGATAAAAAGCAAAAAGTCAAAGCTGCTTGATGTGTCAATCAAGTGACAAAGCTAGCGGGACTTAACAAGGCTACAAATTTTCGGGTGCTTCTTGTAGCAGCAAGTGTAGAGCATGAGCTTGGCAATTTGCAAATGATTTATGAGCTGGCAGCCGGGAACACAGGTAACCGATCAGTGTTATCTAAAAAGCATATCAATGTTCGTAGTGCTAAAAGATGCTGCAAATCATAAAAAAAAAAAAAACGGAAGTGGCCACCAGGTAACAACAGGTGTCGCTAGTCAAGCCAAGAACAGACTGCATTTGCGTGCCTGGCTAATTTATGGCCAACTCGGGTGGCAAGAACACCAACCAGTGTAGCACAATTGATTAATGTCAGCGCCTCGCCTGATTTTTGTTTGTTTCGCTGCTCAAACGAGCCGTGTTTTGTCTGGTTTTTGGATGCTTCATTAGCGCTGACAGCAGCACAAAGGTGCCATCCTGCTGCTGCGGCGCGGCCTGTCATCAGCATCAGGCCTGTGGCCAAAATGCAAAAGCCCAGCTTGCCAAGTTGCCTGTCAGCCACAGCAAAGGCAACAAGCAATAAAAGTGCAACAAAATTGTTGAACAAAAACCATTTTACATGCCAAAAGCTACAGTGAGGCAGGCGGCCCATATACGTATAAACTAAATGCTTTATTTATTAATTCAACATTCAGAGTGAATTGTGCTTTGATTTTATTGCAATTTCAGAATATCAAATAAACATAAAAGAAAAAATCTTGCCTGTTTTTGGGCCAAGCCCGCGATTAAATGTTGAAAGAATGCAATGCAGGAAGAAGTATAGAAAATCACGACTCTTCCGAACAAGGCAAGGCCTGGCCTGGCCGGCAGCTGGTTTAAAATGTTTAGCCAGCGGACAAATAAGCTGATTGTTTTGTGCTGCAGCGTCTCACGTAAATGATACTGACAGGCCGCTAGATAGCCCGACTAAAGCTGTCCATCTGGCATCAGTGAAGGCAAAACTTAATTTCTACATTTGTTGGCAGATGATAAAAGAAATGCTGAGTGGGTAAACTGGTAGCCAGCGGCTCTGTGTGCACAGTGGGCCACGCACCGCGCACGCATCTCTTCCATTATGTGCTTTTAGTGCTTGTTAAATTCCAATTAACAACTTTTTTCTGCCAGTTGAGCTGATTGCCGTTGGCCGGGCGTGGCCTTTTAAGGCCGGCTGCTGCTATTGGTGATGTCTTCACGTTAATTGAACCCGCACTCACTTGACCATGTTAAGAGTCAACCGAATAGATGTTGGGATGAGTCACGCTAGCATTTTGGTTTTGCATTGTAATTCTTTATGGCCGCTCATAACAATCAATTTTAATTTCCAGCCCGACGTCTATGCCGATCAATGATCACAACTGACTAGGCACAAATAATGAAAATTAATTGGAAGAGCCACAAATAATAAAAATAAAAATCGATTGAAATTGTGCACTGAGCAGCTCAATCATCTCAAAACTTTTTCGCCCGCCTTCTTTTTGTTATTGTTTAGATTTTCGTTGTGTGAAAATTGCTTGTATCTGTTTTCAACCTTTTGATGGCAAATGATGGAAAATGCGGTTTTAATGTTAGCTGCCTAAAATAGCTCACAAAATTGCAATTAATTAGAAATGTTTTATACAATAAACATTGAATGCTGTAATGAGGAAGGTATCAACGATGATACCAGCTAAGGCCGATGAAACAAATGTTTGTTCAAATGTAACAAAATGATTGAGGGTAGCAATCAATAAAGTTACCTTTTTGAATGAGAATTGATGGACAAATTGGGAAATGCCCATCAATTTTGGAGGAGAGTAGGTTCTCTGAAAAATGATTTGGTATGGATTCAAGTACAAAAATGATGGAATTTTTTGAATTGATTTAAATTTTCATGTTAGTGATGAAAGCATCAACAGGCAAAATAGATTTAGCTCTTCATATTGTTTTAAGGAACTTTGAACTTCGGTTTCAAATACCCAAAATGCGTGACTTATGTTTTCTAAGGATGTGAAGGGCTAACAAGAAAAAACCTTTAAAATGGTTTTTTCTAGTTCATCAAATAATGCAAATCTTGTGGGGGGGTGGGTAATCTATCTCGACTCTTCTAAATATTTCTGTTATTTTCGTAGCACGTTTTTTTCCAATGACAACCAATTTAGAATTACTTTAGCTGTGCAACATTAAAAAATAAAACTGTATTTCTTTGTTTCCGGGTATGTAAGCCGCTTGAAAATAAGTTTCATTTCAGTGATTTTCAATAAATTCGCACATTCAGCAGATAAATCCGAAGAACGATTACTGATTTTCGATTTGCTGATGAGTTTCTGCTGAATGGCAATGATAGCAGGCCTTTAGATATTCTGTGGTGCCCAAAAAGCGCCCGGAAGGAACTCTAATGCTTAAGAGAGATACGTGTGTTCTATTAAACACGCTCGGCGGCTTATTGACGTGCGGTTTTTTACGAGGCATTTTTTGTTAGCTATTTTTTGGTTGACATCATACGTTTACTTCCGTTGCGCTAACACTCGTGCAAAGCTTGTAGTTTGGAAAAATGGGGACTGTAACAATTTTCAGAAAAAATACGTTCAGCAGGTAAATTTTGCAATCATAAGTCACAAATCGCCAATCAAAATTATCTGCTGAATGGGCCTATTGAATTGGTTTATCGCTTGGTTGTTGGAGCTAACTAGTCTTCAGTCTTAATACTTTTTCTATGTTTTTTCCCCTATTTCTGAAATATTTTCTAAAAAAAATGCCTAAAATTTCACAAAAATAGGTGTCAGGTTACTAAAAAATAATCAACTGGCTTGTTGAAAGAAACACCACAGAATATTAAGATTTAAACCTTTTAAAGAAAAAGCGAAAAAACTTGAAAACTATTGCAGGAGATGTACCGGAACATCTTCTCTGCTTTGCGTGAATAATAACACATCTTTAAAGGCTACATCAAGCCGGCATTCCCAAAGGTCATAAAATCTAAGTTGTTTAAAACTTATTTTAGGACAACGACTAATATGGATTCCTCACTGAAGCATATTTTCGAAAAAGTTATCGTCAACTCTGAAAATGCAGATTACTGTGCTCATTGGCTGTTTTATCATTGGCATCAAAGAAACATCTGTTCTTTGTTTAAAATTTGCAAAAAGATCCATCCTAGATACAAAAATTTTCATGACATAAAGCCCATATGAAAATTTTCGATCGCAATTTTGAAATAAAACTCATTAAACTGGGTCTTATGTCCGGACATTAAGCCCATGGGCGTGAAATATTTGGATTTGAATGTTTGACAACAAATAAACTTAAGAAAGACTTAGGATTACATATAAAGCGATATTCCGTCTTATGTTGAATAAAAAACCTCCAGTAACTCGTCATGGACACCATTTGTATAAACATATCAAACGTCTAATAATTACGCGAATTGAAGGAGCATGGATGGCGGTTTTATGTTAAGATACAATCCGAACTTCGAAGAAATGATCTTAAATATTCCTATGGCTGTAGGGCAGGGGTGCCCAAGCCCATTCCGCAAGTCCAACGAATGCGTGGCGCAAAGGAATGACTGGTGCGTATACGGTCTACGCGCGCCATAAGCCTTCATAAAGCCAAAACAAATTCATATGCGTGCTCTCCTCCCTCTTTCTTTCCGAGCTAAGGTTTTGATGTTGACGCGTTCAGTCCAGAAACAACAACATCATATGTGACTCTCTTCTCTCTCTCCTATGTCTCAGGCAAATTTAAATCAACAACAATGTTTCTTGAGCGAAAATTCGGGTTCCTCTTTCTATTTCTTGTAGTTGTCTTTGCTTGAGATATATTTTGTGCATTTGTATTTGTTTTACGCGGTTGTGAGCTCATTTTGGGCACCCCTGCTGTAGGGCAACACAACCTAACAATTAAACCCATCGCCATTAGTATCCCAAAAACACAATTTATTTTCACAATTAGTCCATGCATTGTCATGCAAAATAAATAACTTTCACGAGTCAGTGTTCGTAACTTCTTGAGTAACACCTCTTAAGTTATCTAATTTTCTTTTCGTTCACGTCAAATTCTTAGAGAGGGCTGCCACGTTGACAACAGATGTATCAGACCAGAGGTTCAAGAGATGTATTGTGGCCTTTTCAGTTCAAGTGCAAATTAATTGGTTGTCGTTAGTTTCGGCAATTCATTATGTTATGATTAATATTATCAGATTTAGCGCTCTTCGGTTTCGACCAAATGATTGACTATTGAATAGAAACCATCGAACAATCGAAAGGCCTACTAATAACACTAGTTTACAGCATTTCCGATCCCGACCATTTGACAGTCATTTCTTATGTAAATCCCTTCGCTAAGTCCAAAAATGCAATCCAAATATTTTTTAGTGGGGCCGTATCCGAGAATCGCGGTAAAGCTAGTTTTTTGATTCTGAAAAAAGTACCTTTAGAAAAAAGCTTCAGTATCGCTACATTCATTATGAAATGGTAATGGTTCTTGGAAGGTAATTGAACGCTCTATCATTCATTCATACACCACTTCTTTATCCGGTGCTTGACTTAGGCGCTATAAAGGCTTTTATCAGCAACTTTGAATTAAATTTAAAAATTTAAAAAAAAAAAAGCTAGATTTAAAGTACGATTTTCACGATGAAAAAAATTGGGAAAAATTTATTTTATTGCTGGTCACTTAAGATTTATCTATTCTAAATACAACGCCACATAATGCATTCAAATCCGGCAAATGGGCATTTAAGGCCTAAATTCAGATAAGAAAAATATTTAGTTTGGTACGATACTTCACATAAATAGAAACAATTTTGTACAGCTTTAAAATTTGAATACGTTTGAAAAGGATCCTTTTTGGATGGAATTGTTTCTATTCATGTGAAATATCGTATCAAACAAAAATTTCATCTGAGTATAGGCCTTTAAGTTAAAAATGGAAGGTTTCAAGTTCATGCAACTTCACTTGAGTTTGATTGTTTTTATGTTCGTCGTAGAAGGCATAGTTGACATTCAAACTATTGTATTTAAGGGCTACTATGACAAATTTATTTTGTACCTGGTTAAGTTTTTTTGTACCAAACTTTGGGGATCGCAAAATTTGTATTATTTTGTAAACTAGTGTAGTGAGACTACCTTTTGCAAATTAAACTTTTTCGCCACCTTAAGTGACCATGTGTGAAAATGTACGTTATCACAAAAATGATAAATTCAAAATGCAGTTGTAGTAAAATCAGCACTTAAAATTTGTGTCTTAAATTCCCACACGCACATCTGGAGTAACGAGAAGTTTCATACTAAAATTTAGGAAGGAAGAAGCAGAAGTTACGATTTCGCCTCTTTAATATTTTGCAAGTACGGATGTGAGAAGTTGAATGTTACGCTTAACAGCACATTTGTGGAGACTATGTGAATGATGATCGAGCGTGTGACCCACCGCCAGTGAAACATAGTGTAATTATTTTAAAATAAAAATGCCAGTCGAATGTAATAATAGGTGGGCCTCAAATCCATAACACTGAACCTTTTAGGTTTTTTAGGGTTTTTTCGGTAATAAATGAACTCTCGGATTTATTATTATTCTATAATGAAAACTGAAGTATCATTAAGTTTGGATACTATACAACCTTTTCAAACTTTTTGATTTCATGTGTTTCTTATTACTGGTTATCTTTTTTGGCTTGTTTCATATATAAGCTCTATTTAGCTTATAATTCTTCTTAAAGGTAGGTATCTTACTGAGATATTCAAAATAATTTTCTAAAATTTTCTTTGTCCGAATGTGATCTTCATGTAGTCACCTCGCTTGAGTGAGACTTGGGAAAATATTCTTATGTACGAGATAATGTAAAGCTATGTTTCTTATAAAGATTTGGTTTTTTTCGCTTTCATATGAAAATATATATTATGTATTGCGTCTTGTGTTAAGCCAAGTTAGTAGAAGTCGCTGTATCAAGGCCAATTTCCTGGTAGGAAGTGTATCTCAACTTGGGGGGACGCCCGCCGATAATGTAGGATAAAAGATTTCTTTAATGATGGCCTAGGGGTGAAATTCCTGTTCATCAACCTA
>JAEIFU010001384.1:0-70782 GCA_018904235.1 Lordiphosa stackelbergi | reverse complement strand
TTTGGCCGATCGCTCTTTTCCGGTTACGGTTATATTACGGTTGTGGGATATCGGTTACGGTACTGGTTACGGTTATTAACCTAATTCTGTTTCGGGTTTCGGTTACGGTTACGGTTATTAGTATAAAATATCACTTTGACAAACAATGCAGACAAAAGCGGCATTTATAAAATTATTTATATAGTAAATACTAAGTTCAAATATCTTATACAGAATTTCCACCTTTATTTTCGCTCATTTTAAGGTTTAACATCACAAACTTTAACTAAAAGATAAGAAACTACTTTATTCACAAAAGTATCGGGTTAAGTTTAATTAATTAGATAAACATAGATTCGTCAACTTATATACTATTTTTCGTTATGTAACTCATGAAACAAATGTTTTTTCTCAGAAATGACATCTTATTTAAAATTGTAATTACATCTAAAGAGCATGATAGCATTAAGAGTTTGACTGTCTAAACGAGTCCTGCGAGGCGACATTATAAATTTTACTCCTGAAAACAAATGTCAACACTAACTTGTGTGGGTGGTACTGCTAGCACTACTTTTGACAATTCAAAAAGATCTGGAAATAATGTTGAATTTTTTCCCACCATTCCAATATGTCTACCTTGCTTAGCAATCTTTTTTGTTTTAGAAACATATTAAATGAAGATGTGAGATTATTGTTAATTACAACTGTTTCATTTTCTGATTTTTTTGCACGTGATACCGTGACCATATACGCGTCTACTGTACTGCCAATTTCCGTTAAACTTGAATTAGGGCTATTTTCGCCAGATAATTCAATCGAATTAACGTTGTCCATTATACGAGTGTGCAGATTTGATAACAATTTAATACAATTATTTTTCTGCTCTGCAGATAAAGAAACATTATATCTTGGATCAAGAAATATTCCACATAGGTAAGCATCATTCTCAAACAGACTAGGCTCTCTTAATTCTAACTCGTGAGACAAAAGTCTGGCCAATGCTGAGTTGTTGTTTTGGATTTTAATTTTGCATTCAATCCAGATAGCATAAAAATCACCAAAAACTAACTGTTCGCTCTGCATTCTGGTTGTTGCAACTTCTGCTGGTTCTAAAACTGTAACTATTTCGCTTATCTTGTCCCACACGTTTGGTTTCAAAAAGAAATCGGAACTAGCTGCCGCCAAATTTGAGCAGAAATCGTGCATTTTTGGATCGGCTAAACTTGCCAGCATTCTGAACGTGGAATTCCAGCGTGTCACGCAGTCGATGGGAGGCTTCTTTATGCGTTGCTCGTCCAATCGATAGCTTATGTTAGGCGTTCGAAGAGATTTCACCACAGCTCTGGCGGCCGCTATAGCGCTGCCGAATCCAGGCTTTTTTAATACTGCGTTGACTGCTAACTGAAGGGTATGGGCAGCACATCTAATTCCTGAAAACACACAATATTAATAAAATGATTCCCTTTTTTTTTTGTTAATTACTTTACCTATGCACTTCGAATCGAAGGAGAACTCACTGAGGAATGCAAGGCCATCGTCTTTATCTTCGTCTTTATCATCGTCTTTATGATCATCGTCCTCATGCTCTAGGCCCAAGAGTTCCACCATTTTCACCATATTGCGTCCATTATCAGTGGTACAGGAGTACACTTGTTTGGTCCCAATCCCAAATCGATTTAGAACTTTTATGACAACGTCTTTAAGATGGGTGGCCGTGTGACTATTGTGCATCTCCTCAGTTGCCAAAGTTCTCAAAACAATTTTGGAATTTAACACATATTGAATATTCAAACCTGCAACAAATATAAAGTGATTTTTATAAAAGGGCGTTTAAAAGACGATTATATGACATTCTTACCAATGAAGGACCGACCACTTAGAGTCAAGCCATCAATTTTAAGGGAAACCATTTTCCCATCGATCTCTTTTTTGAATGTCCTTTGCAAGAAGGCCTGATTTGAGAATGACATCATCTCTAACATTTTGCGGGTTAACAAAATTTTCGCATCCCATGCCTTTGATAATTGGGTTTAAAATTTGTCGAATACCAACGTCATTTACAGCTGAAAATGGTCTGCCATCCACTGTACACATCAAAACGCATGCATCTTTAATTTCTTGTTTACTGATAGCCACTTTAACAGAAGGACGTAGGAAACCGTCAATTTTGACAGGCTGCTCTTTTTTGGAACACAATTCCTCTGTTTTCTTTTTATGAATCAAATTTTCCTCTGATTTTTGAAAGATTTCGGTATGGCAACAGCGAATATGTTGCTTCAAATTAGTAGCGTGATTTCCCTAAAGGGCGAAAAATTATTAATCATCCAAAATATTTAATTTTATAAATTTGCTTTCATAATTTTCCATTAAATATTGTGTGTGCGAGTGTGTGTGATCTTTATTGCAATACTGCGCAGTAAAAAACAAACATGTTCAATTTCGTTTAAAGCGCGCTTAGCATCTCACACATTTTGCCCCTTATATGTGTTAGTGAAATATGTAAACGCATTGCGTGCGTGTGACTCTTGCACCAATATTTCACTAACACAGCGTAAGCATTTTGCGCCAAACAAAAGGTTAATTTTTCTATGCTCAAGAAAATTAGCAACACACTGCCAGTACACATAACTATTATATTTTACAAACATTAGTGCATGTTTGTGTGTATGTGTATAATTATTGCACTTACTTTAATTTCTTTTCCACATTGCTTGTAATTTATTTCAATGACACATGTGCTAATGTTCTTTTCTATATCATAAGAAAACAGTTCCCGAAAAATGCTGGATTTAGCCCTTGGCATTGTGCACAATGTTAACCAATATAATATGTCCACAACCAAACTTATGAAGAATCAAAACGCGAATGACAAGATCTGTTCTGTCTATGTATGTACAGTGTGGCCAACATTTTACGGACTTTGCAAGCTAGATTGGCGTAGAAAAAATGCTAGAAATAGCTAGAATTGGCTGCAAAGTAGCTACATTCATATGTATACATATAAATAGCTAGAATAGTTGTTTTTATTACTAAAGCTTATTAGAGATACGCTCAAAAATTTGTCTGAGCCCATTTAATTACATAGCTCAGGATCTTTTTCGGTATGCTTCTCCAGTTGTTATGGCTGGTATGTCACTTACCCAATGTGTGCACACCACTCGAGTCCACACCCCGGTGGCCGCCACAGCCCGCGGACAAACAGCCCTAAGTCTTTGCAGTCTCCATTGCCCATTATAGTGGTGTCTCCTCCGGCATACTGAGCTAGCTTCCGTTGCTACCAATGCGCTCAGGTACCAACTACCTTCAAATCCGAATTAAACTAATGCGCCGGCGAGTATGATCCGGCTCCTGTCCATGGAGCTGGCTGTGGCTTTGAATATTACCTCTGGCTTAATGTGCTAATTCAAATCTTCCGATGCGTTTTGGGTTGTCGCCATAGCAGTATGTTTCAGTGGTCAAGTTCTGCTCCTGCAGGCCACAGTAACGGACACTGCCTATACCTCCAGCCCCACACAAAATGCATTTATGAAAGTAACAATGGCATTGCCTTTGACCTTTGAATTTCCCTAGTGACTTCAATTATTAATTTTATAAACTCTATTATATGATTATTTAACCCGCCAATTTTTTAAAGAAACAACAGCTAACTTTTTGGCTCTTTTCTAGTCACACTACATTGTCAGAGCTGCTGTGAACACTATCAAGGCACTTCGTAGCTATGCCAGTCCATTGGCGACCAAAAACCGAAATTAACCCATATATTTGTTTCGGTTACGGTACTGATAACCGGTTATGTAAATAAAGGTTATACGGTTACGGTTATAAAAAAATTTTTTTCGGTTACGGTTACGGTTTCGGTTTCAAATTTTAAAGTGTTTTTAGCGGTTACGGGTTACGGTTTCGGTTACGGTTTTAATCTCTGGTATAAATATATAAATGGATTCGGTTAGAACCTCCCCGACTCGAACCTTGAACAAAACTGCACCTTGATATGTACATAAAATATGGAATTACTACAGCAGATTCTGGGCAAAAATTTAATTTTCTACTCTTTTACTACTCTACACAGCCAGAGCTGAATACCCCCGCCGCAGAGAAGCCAGTCATCGAAGATGATATAAAACATGCCATGCCTTCAGTGAAAGCGCTGGCTCAAGCATTTCTCTTGACCAGCAAACATACTCAACCCCAGCGTCGTTGGAGATCCACCAGGGTAAGCCCAAAAGCCAAACTAAGAAATTAGTCTTAACTTCAATTTCTCTTCTCAAAAAGCATGTAAAATTAGCGGTACCACCAGATACAGAGGACAAACCCAGTTCTTCCCTCACACGTAAACATAAGCTAGAACATGGCGTCTCCATGGCGGAGGTAGCTGACGAATGCACCATTTCCTCCGATTTTTCTTCTCTGGAAACGTAAGTCTAAAGCCCAAAAGGTGGAGCTATAATAAACTAAAAATTATTATTTACATGTCAGCGATCCATCCATTATATCGGAGGGACATTCAGTGAATCCACCCATTGCCTCACCAGCCAGCCCAGTGCCCGTGCGACACGGCTTCCTTCGTAGTAATATTGCTTTCTTTGAGAACTTAAAGTTTAAGTAAATCTGCAAACGGAGGATTTAGAAGGATGTGCCATAATCCATTGATAAATTTTCCCTAGAGGAAAAGTATAGAAAACTAATGGCGCAACACATCCAGACATATACCAAAAAAAACCCAGTGCCATGGCCTACCTTTTCCCTACACCGCAGAGTACTTAACTATTGATGATTGTTAATTGTAGAGCTTATTTATTATGATACATACAACTAATATCCATGGATATCTTTATTTATTTAGCTCTAAGATATGTATTTCACTATCTTTACGTTTTAGTTGTAAGCGGAAACTATTTGAGGGGAACATGTTCAACTATTATATAATTGTACTCAATAAAACTTACAGAGAAAAGAAGCTAACGAATCGGTCACAACACTATGAATGTATGTATGATGAAGCTGCTGTTTTTTGGTAGTTGCTTTAATTTCATACAATTTCTGGTCAAGTACATCTATATAAAAATAAATTTCACGGCTCTAAGCTGCATTTTGAATGAGCTCGCCAGAGTGAGAATGATTCGGAAGGGGGAGGGGGAGGGATTCAATTTGGAATAATGATCACAGATCCCTCTACGAGCTGTGATGATTGTGATGTGGATGTTCTGCCAGATAGATGACATAGACCAGCGGTATGACAACGCATAAAGCGAGTATAAATATCAGTAGGCATATCCAGGACATGTCGCAATCAGAGCCAGACCAATCGATGGCACGCAACGAGGGACCCGGTATAGGACGCACCAGAGGGGCATGTCTGTCCAGCAACATATCATTCAGTAAGGGAGCATTATCGTCCAATGCTCCGCATATTGGCTGCACACAAAAGTAAAGAAAAAATGTTTGGAAATATGTTAATAGGTGGACGGACTATGGAAACTAAGGTGGCGGCCAAAACCAGCAATTCCAAGTCAGGGCGGATTGATGAAATGATATTACAAAACACCCAAACCTTGTTTAATAAATTTTATTCACTTAATTTCCAGTTGCAAGAGTTCATTACACAGTTCTGCCCCTGCACAAAGGGGACTCGGATAGAAGTTTGACAATATAAATGGTAACTTAATTATAGGTCATATAGCGTGGTGTGGCGCTGAACTTGGCGTAGCTCTTGATAACCTTGTTGACTGCCTCAAGAAAATCCTTTTCGGTGGCCACCTTACGACGCGCACGTATGGCAAACATGCCCGCCTCCGTGCACACCGAGCGAATTTCCGCTCCCGTGGAATTGGGACAGAGACGAGCCAGCAAATCAAAGCGTATGTCACGTTCTACGGACATGGAGCGTGCATGAATCTTGTTGAAATGTGCGAGCGACCATCCTGATCGGGCAAACCAAACTCCACCTTACGATCCAAACGACCGGGACGCATGAGCGCTGGATCCAAAGTATCAGGTCTGTTGGTGGCCATTAGAACCTTGATATTGCCACGTGGGTCGAAACCATCCAATTGATTAATAAGCTCCAACATGGTACGCTGCGCTTCATTGTCTCCGCCAGCGCCGTCATCGAAGCGGGCCCCGCCAATCGCATCGATTTCATAAAAGAATATCAAACAAGCCTTCTTGGAACGGGCCATTTCAAAAGTTCACGCACCATACGTGCACCTTCGCCCACATATTTGCCAACTCGGAGCCAATGACACGAATGAAGCAGGCATCTGTGCGATTGGCCACGGCCTGAGCGCACAGCGTTTTGCCTGTGCCCGGAGGGTAACCAGCAACTTCACACTCCTTGGGTGACTCAATGCCCAGATTGACAAACTTCTCTGGGTGCAGCAAAGGGGTTTCGACCACTTCGCAGCTTTCGATTTGCTCTTTGCAGCCACCCACATCGCTGTGGTAACATCCGTTTTGTCCTCCACCTGCATCATGGTGACCGTGGGATCAATTTTGGGCGGCACGGTATGTGTATCTGGTACTTGTTTCTATCAACTCCCACACGCATACCCTCCTCTATGTCGGTGGGGGCCACCAGAATCTGCCAAATCCACCACAAACTTGGCGGATTGCTTCACATTGATGATATACTTGGGGTCATCCGAATCGGCATTGATTATTTTTGTGCAACGTGCCACCTGCAGCGGCTGCTCGTTCTGCAGTATTTGCTTATCGGCGGCCAAATCCCATAAAGCTGGCGGGGCCAGGCCCGTATCGCTCTCCTTGATGCCCGTCAACTCGTTGACCTGCTTCACAGCCTTCTGTATGTCCTCCTCTATGTTTTTGATGGACTTGTGGTATTGGCTCTGGCCATAAGTCTTAAGCAGCTCAATGTCGCCCTCATCCAAAGACTTGATCTCCTTATCCTCCTTCTCGTCGTGCTTCACCTTACGCTGATCATCACCCAAATAGTCCGGCATATTGATTCGTTAGTTAAAAGTTGTAATCCAGCGGCGTAATGACAATTAAAATAATGTTTTTCTTTTGTTTTACGTAGGGGAATGACTAAACAATTTGGGGAACAAAAATGCTCAGACAGTGTGACCGTAGGCGGCAATTTTTTCGATAACCATAGAACTATCGATAGATAGTTTTTGTGTTAACCAACACTTCTCAATCCGCCCCACCCCCTCCTTAATCCTTTCAGGCGTTAATTTCAAACTTACCTTCATCTTCATAGAATTTATCCGCCGCCGCTTTACTTGTGCTTGGCTGTTGATCCACTGCTCCCGAAGCATTAACTGCTGCCACCAGCAGTCTTTCATCCAACATTTGACGCGCATCCTCCAGCGGATTGCGTTCAATCTGTATGGCTGGCTCTACTTGGTGTCTGGGGCTGTTGTTGCCACTTCTGTGCACTGCTGGCAGAGCCTCTAGGACTTGCCCGCTCTGGCCCAACAGAACATTGTGCACTGTGACTGGAATGCGTATAATCCGACGTGCATGAATCTCATTCTCGCGATCAATCTTGTTCAGTCGCTTGATATCCTCCACAGTGCAATGGAATCTCAGAGCCAAAGCCTGCAGGGTATCCCCCTCTTGTACCTTCACCTCCAGCGTGTTCTCGAAGCGAGCCAGCTTGGCGTGTCCGTTGCTGGGTCTGTTGGCCAACTGCACGAGATCCACAAACTCATCGTCGTCGTAGGCGGGTCGGGCAAAAATATCTTCCACCTCGTCTTGGTCGAGATCGTCCCAGTTACGATGTTGCTGGTGCTGGCGACTGAAATGTGAATCGCGCGTCATTTAACTGGGATTTTTTTTTTTTTTGTTGACATTAACGTCGAGTTGGCGCTGACTTACACATTGCGTCGCATTGTTGTTGTGCTGTGACTTCGGGATCTTATTTCTATTCGGTGGAAGCGTCTGAGTAGCCGCTAAAACTCAAGTTATTGTTATTGTCAATTGATTCGCTCTTTGTTTAGATCCAAACAGACGTAAAATAATTAGCGTTTTTTATTTACGTGTAAAGGCAACACAAAACAACAACAACAACAAGACACCTGAGAACAAAAGCTCTCCGTTAACATAGGCGAAAGCAACACTTAGAACTGGTTCTGAATGGATTAAGGAACTGTTAGCTAGTTCCGCGTCACTTAAGACGGGAACATTTATATAAATAAAATGTATTTACGGTTCTAGGGGCCGATTTCTTATCTTCTAAATAAGTGAGAAATAGCTATTTAACCAGTAACGTTACGCAACAGATAAAGTCTCTCATATCCAAATTGGATTACAAAACCTTTGTATAAACTTATCTAAAACGTTTACATACGAATGACAAATTCTTGAATACAGTGGTAGCACTTCTAGTGAAAGTCTGGCAGCACTGTCCGCAACAGCTGATTTACTGTGTCATTTTATGTTGTTTAGAAATTTGTCTGTCATCTGAAATTAAGAAAAACTCAACAAAAAGGCAACGTGCTACGAATTTTACAGTCCAGGAGGAATGAGAACTGGTAGCTCTAGTTGAGAATAACAAGAATGTCATCGAGAACAAAATGCCAGATGCGGTCATTGGAAACAGAAAAAGCAAGCATGGGCAAAACTGGCATGCACTTACGCTAGCAAGAATGGAATTGAGCGCTTTGCTCAGGCTCTTAAAGCAAAATATGAAGTGCTAAAGAAAATAACCAAACCTTAAGTGGATTTAAGAAAAGGGAAACATTTCGTACAGGTGGCGGTGAAAATAAATGATATAACTGGAGAATGTGCCACTGGTGGCGAAAACTGTTTAGACAGTGATAGTAAGTACAAACCGAAGTATTTACTTCAAGACATGGATGTACATAATCCAATCTTTTACAGATTTTATTGATTTGGAAGAGGATGGTCAGCTAGATGAGTTTAATTTTAAAGAGCTCCGAAATGGTATCCCACATAGAGATGTAGAGTTCGGCGCCGCCGATTTATTACCCTTTAAACCAAAGAACATCCCTGCACAACTCAGAAAGCCAAAATATAATAAAAATCTGACTGATCCAAAAGTTGATAACAGCCGCGCGCTTCAAGAAAAAATTCCGGCAAAGTTTTCTTAAAATCTGCAAATATTGTTTTATGTAAATAAAGAAACTTGCCAAAATAGTTTTCGTTAAACTTATGTAGCCATCAATATAATTATTAATTAAAATAGAAGAAGGCATATCTTCTTCAATTGTTGAAACAGGGTCCTTTGTTTGAATTGCCATGTTATGGAGCACTGTGCATGCAATGATTACCACTTTAAAGGTGGTTATGTTTTTAAACATCCCTGTGGACAATAACGGAAATCGTCGCTTCGATACTCCAAAACACCTTTCAACAAAGTTGCGCGTCCGGATCTATGACACATTGTTAAGCTTTTCAGGTTCTCTATCAGGGTTGTGTAGCGGCATCATCATGTACTGTCTCAGTTTACACCCACGACTGTTATTAAAAATATTGCTATCATGGGATAAACTTTGCGCTAGATACTGCTTGTACGTTTATCGAGAAATATCCCTTTCTGTTACGGTATATCTCGGCATAGTTACCGCATGGCGATTGAATCCGTACATGGGTGCAACCAATAGCTCCGTCCCGAGTGACTTTATTGACGTCCCCAAACTTAATGTAACTGCTGGATAATGATGCAATGGCATATGAAACATCTTTCAGTACCCGGCATGCTGTAGCTATGCTCACTCCACAAAAGTCCCCAATACTAATTAGAGTATTACCATAAGCATAAAATGGCAATGCTAAAAACAGCTTCTTCATTGGAGGCAAGGAACATTTCCTAATAAGATTGATTAAGTTAAGTTTACTGATGGTTGTTTTTGATGGTAAAAAACCGATTCGAGATTCGCTCGAGTTGGCTACCAATCTATGTCAAAAGTCGAAGACATGTAGAATTTGAACGGAATTTTTGTATGAATTCAGATTCTTCCATGTACTCAAAGAAATTCGTCTTGGGTTCTATACTATATTTCTATAAATTGCCTCAATGTCTTTATCAGAATCTTCCAGTGAGTTTAGGTAAATGGCCCGGCTCAACTACATTTTACAAATTGTTTTGCCTAGCACAAATTAAAAACCCACCCCAAATATAATGAAAATTTACAGTGAATGGCAAAAAGTCAAATGCCTATCTAACACATAGTGGCTATCTGGAGGTTGATGTTGATACATAGCAGCTATCTGGAAGAAGAGAAATCGGCCCTAGATCAATTGTTTTATAATTTTTTTATCTTTATTCCCCCCCCTTTTTTCTACCAAATTTTTTTTGAAGGGGGGGGGGGGGGTGGGGGGGGTGGTTTTGTGGGTGGCCGGAGGGGGAAAATACGTGGGTTCGATTCGAACAGAAAGATTTTAAATACCTTTACACAACAGGTCACCTTCTCCAGCCTTGTTGTTCGCCCTTTGCGGTGGCCTCCGTGCACACCGAGCGACTGTACATCCAGCTCTTTTCTCCTTTGGAAAAAATAAATAACACAAAAACAAAATATTAAATAAAATTATTAAGCAAATATATTTTTTTATTTCATTTCAATATATCATTTATTTTATTTCAAAGAATGTGAGTAGTTCGCTCATTTAACAGTTCCAATCCAGTTTAAAGGGCTTCGTTGACAGCTGCAGGGCAATGGCTGTAACAGAGTTCGTTAATTAACAGCTGTTTGTTTTTGTATTCATGTTAAAACACAGCTGATTAGTCCCAGTGAGTTACCTGTTCCTGCTCCTGCCATGAAATTATTTGCATTTCTGAAGAGTCCTCCCATGTTTTGGCTTAGCGTCAGCGGCACAGCAGTGGGCTTGGCTTGTTTCGTAAAGTAGGTTTTGGGTTATTCAGCTTATTTGACCCTCGAGTCATAAATTTTCCTACAGAGATCTTATGCAAGGCGGCAAATTCACCAAAAAAACCGATGAAACCGGCAAAGTGGTTATAGTAACAGGAGCTAATACCGGCATTGGCAAGGAAACAGTCTGGGAGCTGGCGCGGCGAGGAGCCACCGTTTACATGGCCTGCCGGGATATGGAGAAATGTGAGCAGACACGTGCCGAAATTGTTCAGGATACCAAAAACAAATATGTCTATTGTCGTGAATGCGACTTGGCCTCTTTGGAATCCATTAGAAACTTTATTTCTGCGTAGGTTTGCCGGGAAATTGTCTCAATATTTTCATTTTTCAACAATTTAAACTTGTAGCTTCAAACGCGAGCAGGATAAACTCAACATACTCATCAACAATGCCGGAGTCATGCGTTGTCCGCGTTCACTGACAAAAGATGGCTTTGAAATGCAGCTGGGCGTAAATCATTTGGGTCACTTTCTGCTAACCACTTTACTATTGGACCTGCTAAAGGTTACAATAAAATGCTTTTCATTTTTGTAAAAGATGACATTGATAAAGTCTTGTTACAGAAATCCGCTCCCAGTCGCATAGTAAACGTTTCCAGCCTGGCGCACACACGGGGTGAAATCAATACCGGAGATTTGAACAGTGAAAAGTCCTATGATGAAGGAGCTGCCTATAGCCAAAGTAAATTGGCCAATGTTTTGTTTACCCGAGAACTGGCCAAGCGTCTGGAGGGTACTGGTGTGACTGTAAATGCTCTGCATCCTGGAGTGGTGGACACCGAACTATTTAGGCATATGAGCTTCTTTAGCAACTTTTTTGCGGGGTTTGTAGAGAAGATTAACTAAGCTGTAGCTGTTTATATTTATTTTTTTTTTGCTTGCAGTTTGTTCGTGAAGCCTTTCTTTTGGCCCTTTGTGAAAACCCCACGCAATGGTGCACAAACTAGTCTGTATGCGGCTCTTGACCCCGAACTGGAACAGGTGTCTGGTCAATATTTTAGTGATTGCCAGGCCAAGGAAGTTGCACCCGCAGCCCTGGATGGCCAAACAGGGAAATGGCTTTGGGCTGTCAGCGAGAAATGGACAAGTCCACAGATGATCAAAATAGAAAAGAAACGTTCTGAATGTGCAGTGTCTACTTAAATAAACTAGAGTTGGTACTAATCAAAATTTTGAAGTGATGGTTTTCACTATGCAACAGCCAAAAAAATGTAAATGAAATTCTTCACGTAACCCCACAGGAAAAAGTCCAGTGGTGTGATATCACATGATCCAGGCAGCCAGTTGACAGGTCCGGAACGCGAAATAAGCTGCTTACCGAAATGATTTCTCTATAAAGCCCTTGTTTCGCCCGCTGTGTGTGCCGTAGCACCGTCTTGCTGAAACCAAATGTCGCTGACATCAAGGGCTTCAATTTCAGCTAACAAAAAGTCATTTATAATGGTGCGGTAGCGCTCGCCATTGATGGTTCTGTTCTTTCCGGCCTTATTTTAAAAAAAAAGAAATACGGACCGATTTCTCCAGCAACCCATAAACCACACCAAACAGTCATTTTTGGGAGTACGTTCATTAGCCAAAATGCGGCAATTTTGTTTGTTGACGTATCCATCCAAAATTTGTAAACAGCGGATCTTTTTTGAGCTGTTAAAGAGCCCATTGGAGAAGTTGTTGCAGTGTGAGTCTTTGTTAAACAATCCTTAACAAAAATAAGATGACAGAATGACACCAGTCAAAAATCGCTTAAAAATTTTAACAAATCATTTTTAATAATCACAATAATATAATTTATTAATATATGTTTTGAATTATGTATTTTTGTTTGTTTATTTTAAAAATATTTTACGTTCAAATCAATCATGTGTTTTCTTCGAGAAAGGCAAGTTGTGTTGTGAGAGCTTTAAACTTTATTGGGGTTTTGGCTTTATTAAATTTTATTTTTCAAAGAACTACTTTTTCTTTTTGTTAGAGCGATTGACAAAGGACCAAAATACCATTTAAATCGCTAAACGGCCAAACATCAATATTAATATACGTAGCTATTTTTTTTTTGGGGCGAAAAAACTCGCTTCTCCGTCTCGCATAAAAAAGGTGAGAGGGTAAAAAAAATAGAATGCATTTTTTTTTGTGTGTATTAATGGTGAAGAAGAAGTATAAATTTACCGGCGGGGGGTTGCTGTATGTGTATAAAAAGCGGCCGGCTCTATAGAAGGGGGGGGCCAACAAAACACATGCTCACTTTGGCCTTGCGAGTGGTTGTGTAGCCACGCTCATTTAGCACTTTTTGTTGTTGCAAAGAGATCAGAATATGCTGGTACGCTGTCCGTGTGTCGACGTCGCTGCCGCAGAGCAGTATTGTATACACAGAAGATACAGAGGTGCCGGATTTTTACACAGAGCGCTCTGCCTCTTCTGGCTTTTGAAAAAAACTTCATAAAGAGCCAAAAAAAGCCAGTTTGAAAAGTCAGCACCGAAAAATCATGTGCAAAAAAATCGTATGGCGTTACTCAAAAAAATCTTCATATTTTAATGTCTTTGGAGTGAAGTTATAGATCAAATCCCAGCACAATAGTTTTGATTTTGCTCATAAGATACAACTTGTTGGATTCTTGGCGGATAAAGTTGGTACAATTTTTTCTTTTACCCCTCTTCCGAACAACATTTCCATGGTTGAACTTCCAGGTGGGCATTGTAATACACTTCCGGAACGGCGTGACATAATTTCAAAAGCTATAAATTGAATAAAATATATTAAATTCGAAATTACATTTTGTATTTTTCAAAAAAAAATACCCCAATAACATTTAATTCTTGTTAGTTTTTTGTCATGATAAGACCACTGATTTTATATTTTCTTGATTTTCTGCTCCAATTATTTACATTCAAGCATGGTTTTCCCAACTAGGACTGAATATCAGAACTGAAAGATTTGTTTAGCGTACAAACTTCTACAAATATAGGAAACAATTTTTTAAAAATATAGGGAATTTGATTTCGGCTCGACCGAAGTTCAGATATTTCTTGAGTATAATATTTGCCTGCCAGATATGCGATGTATTCATCCGATTTTGATCAAACTCTTCAAAATTGTGTTGAAACAGATAATAACTAGAAAGTAACGGATGCTACCATTGAAAACAAAAAAATTATTGCTACTTAAACTACTTCTTCGACCGATCGTTCCTATGGCAGCTATATGCTATAGTCATCCGATTTGGATCAAAATTTACAGAATTCTGTGGTAGCTTATAATCTTCTAGTTCCGATCCCGTGTGGGACATAGGGCATCAACCACTCCTCTTTATCCGAGGCTGGGTTGATGTTTCGGTAGCTAGTGTTGGTCAGAGAGTTGGGTCGCTGGCTCTACTACCCAATCCTTCAAAATATTTATTATTTTTTATACTTTTAAACCTATATTTTTATATATATTATCGATTTTCTTAAAAATGGTGGAGGCATGTGTAGCTTACATAGTAATCTTGATAAGTAATGAGGTTTGGAAAAGCCAAATATGTCTGAAATATACAAACTGCAAAATAAGTCAAAAAACGAGCTCCGGAGAACCGGCTTGGCTTGAGTTTTTTGCGTCGGTCCAGCTGGACCCTATAACAAACTCAATATCACAGGCCTGACTGAGCTGTTATTATAAATTGAATAAGTATTGAGTCCGAAAAAGCTATCGTTCAATTCTTTCAAATTATAAGAGCTCACCTGTCGCCTTACCTGCAAAAATGTATTGCAGTCAAAGTACAAGAAGAAAGCTCAATTTTGTGACATAGTGATTTTGACAGAGCCAAAGAGAGTAACTTCAAAACCGGTTACTGGCAAATATCTCACCCGTTTTTAAAATGCTTTAGAGTACATTGTACATATGCTAATTGCCCAACAGCGAACGATCGGTTCAAAAGTTATTTCCCTGCCGCGCGGAAAACACATGTGAAAATCTCAATTAGCTGTCAAGGCAGGGTACTCATAAAACCTTCAACGTTGAACCTTAAGTAGCTATCATTATTATCAGTTGTCGTCAAGTAATCGCTACTGGAATCATAAATACACAGCGCTTTAGTTTCGCCACAGTCCAAGGAAGACCTCATAATCGTGCGGAACTTAAAATTTGAGAAATGGAAATCGTTGTTACTTTTCTACGCAATTTGACCCCCATTCTGCTCACACATGGCCTGGTGGGTCTTATCGCTTTTTGTGTGAGGTAAGTGAAATGTGTTGTCGTTGTCAACTGATTAGCTAATCCGTTATAGGCTCTACATGCAGGGCGGGAAGTTCAAAAAGTCTACCATTGAGTCGGGCAAAGTGGTTATAGTGACGGGTGCTAATACCGGTCTGGGCAAGGAGACTGCTCTAGAGCTGGCTCAACGAGGAGCCACTGTGTATATGGCCTGTCGCAGCCAAAAGAAAGGAGATCAGGCAAGGAATGAGATTGTTAAGAAGACCCATAATAACAATGTACATGCGCGTGAATGTGATCTGTCTTCGCTGGATTCTATACGTAAATTTGTAGATGGGTAGGTGCTGCTTTTGAAAACTTTCTTTATAAGACTATTCTATTCTGGCCTAGTTTCAAACGGGAAGAACATCAGTTGCACCTGCTCATCAATAATGCAGGGGTTTTCTGGGAACCACGACGACTTACTAAGGAAGGCTTTGAAATGCATTTGGGTGTAAATCATTTGGGACACTTTTTTCTCACCCACTTGCTACTTGATATGCTAAGGAAGTCAGCTCCCAGTAGGATTGTAATCGTTTCCAGTCGGGCTCACGAGCGGGGTAGCATACAAATGGATGATTTGAACAGTGAACGCTGCTACGATGAAGGAATGGCCTATTGTCAAAGCAAATTGGCCAATATACTGTTCATGCGCGAGCTATCCAGGCGCCTAAGAGGCACTCAAGTCACTGTAAATGCGGTTAATCCAGGTGTGGCGGATACGGAAATAGCTAGAAATATGATTTTCTTTCGAACCAAGTTCGCCCAGTATGTAATAGAGTGCGTCCAGTGCGACACAGGTGTGGGTTAAGTGAATCAATTAACCATTTTCCTTCTAATTTTAGAACCATACTGAAGCCATTGCTTTGGGCGGTAATGAAAACACCAAAGAACGGAGCACAAACCACTTTATATGCAGCCCTAGATCCCGACTTGGATGAAGTGTCGGGTCAATACTTTAGTGACTGTATGCCAAAAGAGGTGGCTCCACACGGCAGAGATGACAAGTTGGCCAAATGGTTATGGGCGAAAAGTGAGAAATGGACTGGCATACGATTTTAGGCTTAGTTTTAAGTAGTTTTGGAAATTGTTTACAGGAAATATAGAAAATTAGTTTAATAAAAAAAATAAAAAGAAAGAAATAATCAAAGTTTTCTCATATGTATATAAAAGGCAGACTTGAGTGTTACCCATATGGGTACCTCAACATTTTGTTTTTTCATATGTATCTAAACATTATGTTGTACCCATATGTACACAAATTTTTAATATTACACGGGAAGCGAGTTTAAAGTGCTTTACCCCCCACAACAAAAGTTGTACCATCTATTAACGAAACAATTTTGTATAGACTTCTGATTTGAAAAATCACAGAAAATGTAACTTAGGAAATCAATAATGATTAAATCGCGAAATGACCAATAAGAGTAAAAATAGCAAAAATCAAACCAAATCATCCCAGATGCGATGCATGATCGCAATTCTACGTTAAAGGTTGCACGGTCAAAGAACCACTAATTACTTGAAATTTGTTTTTCCAGACTAAAAATTTTAATTTATGGCTGTATGACTGTGACACTTACCCGCGATATTATTGCACGAAAGACCAATGGTGAATGAATAAAGTTGAACATTGAGTTCCAACCACCTACTTCAAATAGCGCTTAGGAACATATTATTTCACATAAGAAAAACCCTTACTAAACAATTATTAAGTCGCGACAAGGCTAAGGAAAATCAAAAATAGTAAAAAACGAGAAAGGCAAAGCTAACTTCGTCTGTACCGAAGTTTTGATACACTTGAAATAGCTTGTCTCAACGGTTAGCGACTTCGACCAAACTTCGCAGATCAGCTTAAAAACATTACATATTACCCATGACCGTGTTTGAGAGGTTATATTGAGAGCAAAACAGTTTTCTCACTAAAATCCATTTTCCGACCGAACATTTGTAGGGCAGCTACAAGAAGTAGTTATCCGATCCGGTCGGTTCCGACATATTAGCAGCGTGCAGTAAAAAAGAAGACTCTGTGCAAAGTTTCAGCTCGATAGCTCCAAAACTGAGGGACTAGTTCGCGTAGAAACAGACAACGGAAGACGGACGGACAAGCTAACGACCAGCTCGTCATGCTGATCAAGATATATTTGGCGGAGATGATTCCTCAGGTTGCACAAAATTAATAACTTTTCAGGTATGAAACCTAATCACCTAGATACAATGGAAGAGCACAAGTTTAAAATAGATATAAACCTGGAGCACTATAGCCGCACCTTTGCTCGCGGCGAACTTTTGGCGTACACTGGTGGTAACTGTAATATCTATGGGTAGGCTGTCAATGTCGGAAATCCCAATTTTGGGCAAAAGGAATTGTCATGGTGAAATTGTCTAAAAAATGGTCGAATTAACAAAATTTTGTAATACCAAATGATGGAAAAAACACGTAGACGTAAGCGAGATAAGTCAGCGGACCAGGCCGATTATTGAGGCGCAATTAAAGACCGCTAATCGTTAGCGGCTGGTTGCAAGGCCTTTAAGAAGAAAACAAGTCTGAATATAGTAGAAGGTTACGATCAATAAAGAAGCCGGATGAAACCCAGGATAAAAGTATATCAAAATAAATTTTAGCAAATAACCCTATTCAAAAACCCTTTTCTTCGCGGTGAAAGCGTCAAAGCTCATTTTCAAGGACAACGCATAAATGCGGCTGGCAATAATGTTCGGTTTTTGAGGGTCCGCGTGCTCCCGGACATAATAAGAAAACCAAGGAGCGTTGCTGGTCCGAGGATTTATCAAATGGCAATAAAAGGCATGGAAAAGAGAAAATCATATTTTCAAAGCACTGAGAGTCGACTGTCGAAGTCCGACTGTTTCAAGACTTACAATAATTCAAAAGTCGCAGTCAATCAAATGAAAAACTTTTAAAGGGCCGACTGCTCCAGTTACAATTTTTGTTTTTCTGTTTTGATTTGACGCCGAATATAAGCGAGAGATTAACCCCCCAGGAAAAAAAAAAAACATAAAAAAATTTTTTAACCACGGTTGGAAATTTATTTAAATATTTTTTAAAACTCATTAAATAACCCAAGCACTTTGGCCACTAGCCTCAATTGTTTATCAAATAAAAAACGTTTATTCAATCACTCAAATATTGAGCTAATATTAGTCATCATCTGTTTACTATACTCTAGCTTAGTTAGTTTATTCCATAACTCAGACCTGTCCATTTCTCGCTTTCGGCCCATAACCATTTGGAAGTTTCCTCATCTTTGGCTGCACATGAAACATCCGTTTGCTGGCAATCGCTGAAATACTGGCCAGTTACCTTTTCCAGGTCAGGATCCAGAGCTACACATAAACTGGTTTGTGCTCCACTCTTTGCACTCTTTGTAAAGGGTCGTACCATCGGCCACACCAATCTGTCAAATAATTAAATGATTTTAGTGAGCATCACAAAAACCCTTGACCGATTCACCCACTTACTTTTTGGAGAAAGACCAATCCCTTGATAGCTCTGTGTCCGTCACACCGGGATGCAGTGCATTAACAGTCACCCCAGTGCCCTGTAAGCGCTTAGCCAGCTCCCGCGTGAACATCACATTGGCCAACTTACTTTGGTTATAAGCTCTGTCATCATCATAGGACTTCTCGCTATTCAAATCCTTGACATTGATTTTGCCAAATTTGTGCAATAGGCTGGAGACCACCACAATGCGACTGGGTGCCGAACTCTTAAGCACATCCAACAACAGATTGGTGAGCAAAAAGTGTCCCATATGATTCACACCCAGTTGCATTTCGAAACCATCCTTTGTCAGGGCCTTGGGGCAACTCATTATACCCGCATTATTGATGAGAATGTGCAGCTTAGTCTGCTCGGCCTTGAACCTACATAATATATTCATTTAAAGGCCACAAAGATTACTCTCTAAAGCTTTACTCACCCAGCAGCGAATTTCCTTATGGATTCCAGTGAACTCAAGTCCAATTCACGCGAGTAAATGTTTTCATTCTGTGTATCCTTGACAATTTCTTTTCTGGCCTCTTCACATTTCTCCATATTCCGGCAAGCCATGTACACAGTGGCACCTCGACGTGCCAACTCCCATACCGTCTCCTTGCCTATGCCAGTATTGGCTCCCGTAACTACAACCACTTTGCCTTTTTCATTTGTTTGCTTGGTGAACTGAGCATCGCTGTTGGGACAAGAGTTTTCTTTTAGCTGCCTGAATGTCCTGGTCACTTAAAGAACTTACCCGAATAAACCCATTATCAGTTAGTTAACCTGCCGTGTGTGTGTGTAAGCTAACAAGTTCCACTATTGACTGGTTGCTCAATGGACGTAGCGTGTAGTTTATAAATGTACTTCACTTCCCGCTGAGTATCTGGTAGAAACTGCCACGTCACCATGATTGGCATTTTGATAGTGGAAAATGCGAGAGAGTCGGCATTGTAAATAAAGATATAAAACCATCAAATTTTCACCAATCGCTGTTTATTAAGACTAAGAACTCAACTGGATTTGTGTGGGCACAGCTCCAAAGGATCTCCAAGATGGTCTTTAGCCTGACGATGAATTTGAGCTAAAAGTTACAGACCTCGAGACTTTGTAAAGGTAAACTCGTGGTAGGCGCCTCATAAAACAGTAACAGAAGCTTCCTTGATAAGCGGCTATCAGGCGCCGATTATGCACTAATTTAATTGATTCTAATCAGTGTGTTAAATGGGATTAGGTCTTACTGATATACTTCATTACTCATTCAGTGCAAAGTGTGTATGGATTTTAAAGAAGTGCTATGAATTAGGGTACCCATTTGGGCTCTTTGATGTTTAAACTAGAGATGGACGGCCGATAGGATATTCAATACCAATTCTACCCGTCCCTAAGTATTTTATATTCCTCCAATTTCGAAAACTTATAAATTTGTACGGCCTCTCTCCACGTTTTCATGGATCACAGATCATATAGACCAATATAATCTTTAAGATGCCGAACGGCCATATATGGGTTTTGCACTATGCAGCTATTTTTTTTGGGTGGCGACTAAAATCGCAATTTCTCCGCTCACGCAAAGTTGAGAGCGTAAAAATCTAAAAATAGAATGCACTTGCTTGTGTGAGTAATGCTTGAGAATACGTGAGCATACATACAGTCGTCGGCTGTCGCTGTATGGGTACAAAAAAGCGGCTGGCTCTAGAACGCTCTCTCTCTCTCTCGGTATTTTAAACAATTTCAAGAGAGACAAAAGCCAGTTGAAAAGCCAGCGCAGAAAAATCGTGTGCAAAAAAATCGTATGGCGTTACTCATCTTCATATTCTAATGTCTTTGGTATATCTTCCCGCTAGGACTCTCTTCAAGGTAGAGGAATCTCGTTTACCTGCCGTAAAAGATGTTAAATAGTGCTCGAGGAACCATGAATGCATAAAGTACTTCCAATACTTAGATATCTATATTAGGGTTGTAAATTGATTACGATTACGTTAACCTTACGTTACGTTTTAATAATTGTACTGAAGAACTTAAGTTTTTTGTTATGAAACAATAATTGTAGTAATTTCGGCTAAAATTTGTATTACTTATACAAATTTAATCACCCAAAGGCATTAATTTAAAGATCTGCCCACAAAATCGTAAAAGTAATTTCAATTTATAGCTCTGGTTTATGCACTGGCACCCAAGAGCATATATATTGCTATAAAGCACGTAGTAAACCGACCAGATTGTTGTTATTTGACAAATTAATTCTTATTTGTATTGGTTGCCTAATTAAAATGTTCCATGAAGGATTTCAAATCGGCTTATAATCTTTCAATTGTTCCTCGATCTCATCCATTTATAACTATTATTCATAGCATTAACCACAAAATCATAACAAACTCGCATCTTTGCTCGCTTCATCTTCAGTTCTAGTTCTTTGATTACTTTCCATCTCGATTATCCCGGCTTTTTATACCCTGTTCTCATTAAAAATGAGAAAAAGGGGATCATGAAGTTGTGCAAATGTATGTAACAGCCAGAAGGAAGCACCTCCGACCCCATAAAGTATATATATTCTTAATCAGCATGAACAGCCGAGTCGATTTAGCCATGTCCGTCTGTCCGTCTGTCTGTCTGTATGAACGCGTCGATCTCAGAGACTGTAACAGATAGAGCCACAATTTTGGCATGTATGTAGGTGTATACTGTACCCACATCGAGTTTGTTTCAGATTTGGAAAATTCCACCTCCTCCATCTTTTAGCAGCGAAAAACTGTCTTTCTCTCTCTGTAGTTGATCTCAGAGACTATAAGAGGCAGAGCCACAAATTTTTGCATGTATGTAGGTGTATACTGTACCCAGATCAAGTTTGCTCCAGATTTGGCAAATTCCTCCTCCTCCTTCTTCTAACCGCGAAAAACTGTCAGAGCTACAATTTTTAAGCTTGAGCCTAGTGACTTAATATATATTCAGTTAGGCCCAATATCTGTCTGTTCTGTATAGCACTATAAGATCCGAGCAAAAACACCGAAGATATGCAAGTGCGATTCCCCATTTATTCAAATAAATTTTAAAATAAAAGGAATTCAAAGCTATAGGAACCACATTACTTGGAACAGGGTATTTTGCTGTCGGGGCACTCGACCGCAACACTCTTACTTGTTTAGAAGTTGTATAATAGGAACTAATCAGACGGACAGTATTTAAGATCAATACTTTGCAGATACATATGGCTTGTTTAAAAACTTGTTAGGGGATCCATAAATCTGATATTCTGATATTCCCCAAATTTTACTGATTAGGCAAGATCAGCACTTGTCATTTATCAAGGAGCAACTATAGGGTTTCCCCTATTTTGTATACTCTGTACCAAAGGTACACAGGATTTGTGCAAAAAGTATGTAACAGTCAGAAGGAAGCAACTTCGACCCTATAAAGTATTCTTGAAAAGCATAAACAGTCGATGTCCCTCTGTCTGTATAAACGCACAGATATGAGAGATGGGATCTGATAGAGTTTCGACATGTATGGGAAATAAACTTCATATGGTTGCAGGCAGATAAAGTATCTATATTTTTCTCCATTTTTGACACGAACTCTGGCTTCCCCTCAATTTGGATTGTGTTAAATTATACGGGGTGACACAAAAATCACTAGAGATTTTCGATTAAGCGCTTGTATTTTAAATTTAAACTGCAGGAATTTATAAGTGAGGTGTCACAAAAAAGCTTTGTTACTAGATCAGATGGCGAGAGTAAAGCGAATTGAAACAAACTGTTCAAAGCCAGGTAGTTGATTCCAAATCGCTCAAATTCACCATCTGATCTAGCAACCGAAGAAATACTTTTCACTTTACCTTTAAAGTTAAAAAAAATTTAATCTGGAAATGGAAACGTTTATACCAAAATCTCTAATTATTTCTGTGTCACCCCCGATAAGAAGAATTGAATTAACCATTGAAATCCTCAACTCCTTATTCGCCGACATCTGGTGCATAAATAGGAGAATTTGCAATTGGTTGAAAGCAACAAGTCTGCTGATGAGCGAAAGGGGGATAATACCGATACAGCCTGTCCGGATATAGCATTGCTATTCCAAAATGTGAATTACACTGTGACACATTTTTGATATAAAAACACAAAGCCAAGTAGATTTGAGTAGTTCAAATTCAGCATCTAATCTAGCAACCTAAGATATATTTTTCACTTTACATATAAAGTAATCCAATTTAAATTGGAAACTCCAACGTTTATACCAAAATCTCTAGTGATTTCTGTGTCACTCCCGATAGGGTCAGAAATGATTCTTTCTCACTGTTACATACTTTTACACAAACTTCAAAAAATACTAACTTACAAATCTACTGATCATACACTTCGCAGAAAGAGAGTATATACAGTCGGGCTTGACCGACTTGTAACTTGTTTGTCCAAAAAATGTAGTATTTACGACTTTTTCTTAAAAAGTTTCGTAAATATTTCTTCAGTATTCGAATTTCCATGACTGATACTCAATACATGATTGTAAATCTTGTTATGCCAAAAAGTTTACGCAAAAAAGTATAGAGTTAGATATTTTCCCAGTTTCGAAATTGGTTCTGAACCAGTTTGAAACAGTTCGGGTTCAGGTTCATAGATACTTTCTTAATATTATTGGTAATAATTTTACTGTTAAGTTTGCAGATAGATAGCATCATTCACTCGATTAAGAATTTTATGAGAACCGGTCTACTAGTTTAGGTAACACACAATTAAAAAGACGTTAGACTTGTGTCATATTCGATTCTGTAGTTAAATTGTTACATTTAGGTATACAAATTCAAGCAATTAGAAATTAATTTTATACAACTAACACGTACTTCATTTAATTTACCTAGGTATTAGCAACTCGTGTATTAAATATAGTATAAGAACTAAATGATACAAGTCTAATATATATATTAAATTCATATTTCAAATGCTGGGTATAGCGAACTGTTCTTAGTTAGTGATTTAGTAAATCGAAACCCTAGAAACAGGGACTGGTCGCTGTTTAATGTGCTACATTTATGTAAATAGCCCCAAGCTTACATGAACTGATACCAATAATTTCTGAAATTAATTCAAAGTTAAGCTCCTCTGTATTAATAAATGCTGTCCATGCATTACAAACGACCTTGACTTTGTTTTACTTTCAATGTTAAGAATTTCAATGTCAGAATTAATTAGATTGAGTTGATCCATTTAATTGATTTCTTAGGCCTGTCCATTTCTCGCTTTCGGTCCAAAGAAACTGTGCCGTTTTCTCATCGGTGGCCCTAGCTGACAGTTTCTTTAATTTGCAATCACTAAAATACTGTCCAGTTACCTTAGCCAAGTCAGGGTCCAAGGCCACATATAGGCTTGTCTGTGCCCCACTCTTTGGGGTCTTAAAGAACGGCCATACAAACGGCGTGAAGACATATCTGTAAACAATCAAACGCTTAGTTGTTAAGCAAATTTGAGAATAGATGTCAGTTTTTATACCTTCTAAAGGTTGACCAGTTTCTAAATAGTTCCGTTTGCACTACACCAGGATGTAGAGCATTTACGGTCACCCCAGTGCCCTCCAAGCGCTTGGCCAGCTCTCGAGTGAACAAAACATTTGCCAATTTACTTTGACTATAGGCTCGGTCCAGATCATAGGACTTTTCGCTGTTCAAGTCCTTTGTGTTAATTCTGCCGAATATGTGCGCCAGACTAGAGACATTGACAATGCGACTGGGTGCCGAACTCTTAAGCACATCCAACAACAGATTGGTGAGCAAAAAGTGTCCCATATGATTCACACCCAGTTGCATTTCGAAACCATCCTTTGTCAGGGCCTTGGGGCAACTCATGATGCCCGCATTGTTGATGAGTATGTGCAGCTTGTCCTGCTCGGCCTTAAAACTACATAGAAAATTAATGACCACACTAGATGGTTTTCTCTGTCAGTGTGAACCCACCCAGCAGCGAATTTCCGTATGGATTCCAGGGAACTCAAGTCCAATTCACGCGAGTAAATGTTTTCATTGTTGGTATCCAGGACGATTTCCTTACGTGCCTGCTCACATCTTCCCATATCGCGACAGGCCATGTAAACTGTAGCTCCTCGCAGGGCCAATTCCCGGACAGTCTCCTTGCCTATGCCCGTATTGGCTCCCGTAACTATGGCCACTCTGCCGGTTTCATTGGTTTTCCTGGTAAACTGACCGCCCTGCATGTACTTTCTGTGAATGTCGTCATCAAACAAGATCAAGCTCTGAATATTTAAGAGTAATCATTGAAGCTACCTGAGCAAGTAGACTGTAGCGACGATTAGGGCCGGGCCGTATACTAGAGGGCTGATTAGGTAATCGAAAATTGTGGACATTTCCGTTTAAAGCGCTGAACACTGTGATCGCTATCAAGCTTGAGACTAGACTGTTTGTACCTTTTGAATGATGGCATCTATATATAGACATGGGGGATCAACTGAAGCGAGTCGCCTAATTGTGATTGTTAGATGCTAAATGGTGGAATTATCAGCCCTAAGCGAACATTTGCTTTTAATTTAAACATACATGTTTCAAGCTAAAACTTTCAACTATGGATTTTAATATCGATCTCTAACCCCAGAAGTTACAGCGCACTTATGTCCATTCTAGTAGTTAACCTAGCGAACCCATTATAAAAAGATGATTCTTCGACTGTTGTGTATAAAAATGTGTACGAGCAAAGCTCTTTACGTCGAGAAATACGATTTAAGTAAGGGCAAAAAGAAACTTTTTGTTTACACAATCCTCTATATCCACCCCCACTTCCCTCCCCCTCACTTCACTCCCCACTTCTCCCCCCATTTCCCACTAACCTCCCTCCTCTTCCCCCTCACACCATCCCACTCCACACACAACCCGCCTGCTACTACGGTAATGGTAAAAGCGGCTGATTTTGCAAATACCCAGAAGAATCTGTCGCAATGACAAAATTTTTCAATTTTTATGCTATAAAAAAAGATTATCCATTAAGATCATTTGGAATGGTTAGTTTTTCATGAATGAACTGAACTTTAATGGTGAAGTTCAATCATCAATGCTGGACAAGCTTAACATTGATTTAAAGCAAAAACCAGAGCACTTGGCAAAGGCAAAAGTGCTCTTCTACGGGGTCTAGCCAAGCGCGCTGTACACGGGAAAATTGTGCCCTACCCCTACCTCACCCGGACTTTCGCCCCTGTGACTCTAATCTTTATCCTTTAAGCAAATGTCTCGTTGTTATGGAATTTCTGTAGTAACCCCTACAAATGCTTAAAAGTTTGCAGTCCTGATAAAAATAGCTTTAAAACTGACGTCGGAGATAGCATGGAACCAGTAGACGGAGACATCTCGGTATCAAATCAGCTAGTCATGCTGATCAAGAATATATGGGGTCGATGATGATTCATTCTGTGCGTTACAAATATCAAGGGTAGAAAAAGAAGTTGCAAGTTTAATGAAAGTTATGAAATAAAATTAGACAGAAATATGTAGAAAATATTTAAAAAACGAAAGCCCAAAAACTAAATTATCTTTTAGCAAGCTGGAATTTACAAAAACATACCTGCAGCCATACGTTTAACTTACAAATTTAATTTTAAAAATTATTGTGCTTAGTTTCGTTGACATTGAAAGAGAACCAAAATACATAGGTAAGTCTATAAAAACAGCTTAATAATGGGTGATTTTAAAGCAACTTTCTTTTTGGCAACACTGTTTTTGGCAGCTCAGCTGTTTTCGTGTCACATATGTTACTGTAAAACATGTTCAGTTTGGTCTATAATTTAACCATGAATTGACTTACAAATTTTAGTATAAAAATTAATGCTCGGTTAAGAAAGTGCATTGTGTACTTCTTCCATTTTATGATCAGTTTGGGCGACCTTCTAAGGCGGCTATTCGGAATCTTGTGACTAAATTTCGCACCAAATTTATGTTATTGGACATTAAACCAGCAACACGCATACGTAGAGTGCGGACAGAGGCTAGATAATAGATCTAGCTATTAAACTGCATTCTTGTTTTTTTTTTTTTTCGCTACCGTCCTGTCAAAGAATAGCATCAAAAGAGAGTGCATGAAATTAGTTGTTTTTTACAGCTTGAACAACTTGCAAGTTATGTTCGCAAATAAAATAAAAAATACACGTTTAAAACGGAATGCTCGTCCAATGGAAGCAATTAATATTGTAAAGAAAGGTATTAACTATGATTTGTGACAATTTTCGGGTAGTTAACGTGTTGTGTTAATGTTGAAAAATGAATGTAACATAGATAACTGTTTAATTATAAATTTGTGTAAAAACAATAATTTCATTTAAGCTTTTAGTTGTGAAGATAATCGAAGCTACCGATAAAATTTATGTTAAAATAATCGTTAATATTTACAGATTATAATGGTTTAAGTTTCAGCTGCAGAAACTTGCAGATTGCTGTGTTATCTGTATCAAAGCGACTTCGCTTTTTTCGGTTCTTTTTTTTTGTATGTGTAACTGTGCTCATTTGTACCGTTTGTTGGGATTATTGTCTGTGCGTTTTTGTGTCATTTATTGTGATTGTCTTTTTGGTTCCTTTTGTGAATATTTAAATGTTTTGTTGCGATTTAGTTGATATTTTCATGTTATGTTAACCTTTTTTATTATTTTAATTTCTGCTTTAGGGGTTTCTTGTGAATGTGAATTTAGGCGCATGTATTTATTTGATAATTGAGAGAAGATTAAGAAAAATATGTGATATTTTGAAATGGAAGATCGAGAGCGAAGGTTATGCAGTTAGAACTGAAAATTTAAAAACAAATGGAAGAACGAGTATTTAACAAATTGGCGAGAAGAACTTTTTTATTGAATTGTAATGTACAAATACCTATAAATGTTAAAGGTCGTGGTGGTACCAGGGCAAGTTTTTCCGAATGTGTTCAAGACGAAGTAAGAGAAGACGGATAGCTGAGGAAATCGATGACGAAATCGATGAGCCAGCAACTGATTATTTGCGTGAAAAATTTGTTGTTTATGTTGGGATGGTTTTTTGTGCTTTGCAGGGACTTAAGCACACCCACTGTGTGTTTTATTACTCGTTATACATGTTATAATATTATAGAATCATGAATAAAGATCCACTATGGTATCTCCACTGGAAGTATTTTTGGCCGCTTGCTCCGAATAGACTGCCTAAGAGAATATTTAATTGTAATAGCACTAAGACAGGTTAATTAAGAGGGTTAGGTTAGGGTTTATGACTTAATAATCATATTTTTAGTTCTAATTTTTTATTTAATTAAATTCTTAAACAATAAAAACCACCGCAAAACATATATAGACTTGTTTTTTTTAATTTACCACACGTCTTAATATTAACTTCCCTCCGTAAAACCGTCTCTTTTTCACACAAAATTACTTGTTAAACAACCCACGCCTTAGCGCTAGCTCGATATGTTTCTCTCGCTCTTCACTTGTTGATACACACACACATAACAGCATGAGTGTTCTCCAAATTGGAATGCCTCATACATATTGGCTTTGCATGAATAGTCAGTCACCCTTGTTAACGATTGCCCACTGGGTTGTTCTAGCACTCAGTCTACAATTGAATCTGACACTGTCAACACCATAAAAATATACGAAATATAGACAAAAAATGTGTATATTTGTAGATTGTTTGTTATGTCCCATGATAATTTGGCCGGCTGTTATCGGCTTGGCGGTTTACTTTATCAGGTAAGTTAAATCCGGCTGCCATAAAATGGACTTCGGAACGGAATGGCCCAATGACTGGCATCTTATTTACAGACAATACATGCAAGGTGGACAATTCACCAAGGAATCTGATGAAACCGGCAAAGTATTCATAGTGACGGGAGCCAATACGGGCATAGGCAAGGAGACGGTATGGGAACTGGCGCGTCGTGGAGCCACCGTTTATATGGCCTGTCGCGATATGGGAAGATGTGAGCGGGCACGCAAAGAAATTGTAAAGGATACCAACAATCAAAATATTTTCTCACGTGAATTGGATCTAAGTTCTTTGGATTCTATACGGAAATTTGCTGAGGGGTAAGTTGGGCGGGAAAGAAAAAGGGAATCAAACCAAATTGTACATTAGTTTTGATACAGATCAGACTCGAAAAGGACTAAATTAATCGTTCTTCCGTCCTTTGCTTTTCATGTTGTGCCCCACAAAAACCTTTTAAAAAGGTTCTTAAAGACGCTCCAACGGCGGAAATAAAAGACACAATACAAACTGTACCGGTTCCATGCTGTGGTTCCAAAACGACTTTTTCCGCTCGAAGTATATCGGCTCTCAGAAAACGTTCTCAAATAGTTCGATTTTGTTAACAGTTGCGGCAAAAGGTTACGTTCCGCCCCTTTAAAAAAACTAATATCTGACCTTGAATCGGCTAAATCTTCACCAAAGTTTAACCTTGTCGGACCTATTGAAGCCTGTAGTAGTAGTAGTGGTTCTTTATTAAAAATAAGAACAGTTTGGGTAATTAGGCATGGCGTTATTGCCGTCAGCCTTATTCTATAACTAGTACAGTGTATTATTTACTATTATTCATCCTATGGAGCTTTAGAAAGTCCCACCCTTCGGAGTTACACCACCTGCCTTCCCCGCTCGTCGCGAGATAGCAGATCTTTCACTCCTAAGGGGGACGTCCCAGGCTCTTATAGACCTAACTTAGTTTATAGCTTAATTATATTCCTAAAAAGCTTCGGCCAAGATTTTCGCTCTGTAATTGTAGGCGTCCAGCAAATATTTTCCCAACCGCCTCCAGGATTGCCCATTCAGCACCACCTTCAACTCATCCATCGTGAACATTGCCTTTCCCAGCAAGCAGACTCTAAGCTCCTTCAATATTGGGCAGATGGCTATGAAGTGTACAACATCCTCTCTCGCGTTCATGTTACAGAGACTGCACAGCTCATTACCCTCGCGTCTACCTCGACCATATGGCATGTAATTTAGAAAAAGTACGTTGGTGGGAAATATTAGACGTGGTTTTGAACTTATATGGTGCGCGACGAAAAGTGTGTCTCTTTCCTACAGTTATTTAAAAAACATATAATTCGAGTTTTTATTAAACCAAAAACGAGAGATCGAAAAGGAAAGATATAATTTCGTTATACAGATTAATTTGTATGGGTTTTGTCCGTGGGCGTTTTGTCATGTCACCATCTCAGTTCTAGCTCTGAAAATATAGGAGATAGTTAAGGTATCGTATTGTTCCTTGAAATACGTTTCATCTCCAAGCTCATAGTCGAGAATCTTGTACGTGTTCCGAGTTTCGCTTGTGCGTGCACGTTGAACGAGCGCCTCACGATTTTTGTCCTTCCAAGTCGAGGGATGGGAAACGGCCAGGTCCACTCTGTGTTCCACAGCAAGTTCCTCCCTGAAGCCTGTAATTAGGGATTATCTTACAGGGTTTCTTAACGCTATTTTAAAAACTTTGATTTACCCTTAAAAACTCCCGAATTTCAAACACACCCAGTAGTTTCGGTTTGTTTCCCTGATTCCCTGATTTCGAACACGAGTCCTAACCACTAAGCTCCATTCTTTCAGATTTAAACGCGAGCAACCCAAGCTTCATGTCCTCATCAACAATGCCGGTGTCATGCGTTGCCCCAAAACACTTACCCAGGATGGTTTCGAATTGCAATTGGGTGTGAATCATATGGGCCACTTTTTGCTTACCAATCTATTGTTGGATGTGCTCAAGGTACTGCTGTTAGCCTATTACTGTGCCTCATTAACCTACCTTGTTTATTCTAGAAATCGGCTCCAAGCCGCATTGTAGTCGTTTCCAGCTTGGCCCATACTCGTGGTGCCATTAATGTTGAGGATTTGAATAGTGAAAAGTCCTATGATGAAGGTGCTGCCTATAGTCAGAGCAAATTGGCCAACGTTTTGTTTACGCGCGAGCTGGCCAAGCGTTTGGAGGGCACTGGTGTAACCGTAAATGCTTTGCATCCTGGAGTGGTAGACACCGAACTGGCTCGAAACTGGGCTTTCTTCCAAACCAACTTGGTCAAGTGAGTGGAGCCGTCAATGCTTTGAAAATTCCTTTTCTAATTATCCTTAAATTTGCAATTAGATACTTCCTTAAGCCACTCATGTGGCCTCTCTTAAAGACTCCCAAGAGTGGAGCACAGACCTCTCTGTATGCAGCTCTGGATAATGAGTTGGAAAAGGTGTCTGGACAATACTTTCAGTGACTGCCAGCCCAAGGAGGTGGCTGCCGCTGCCAAAGATGAGAAAATGGCCAAGTTCCTGTGGGCGGAGAGTGAGAAATGGACTGCAACCAAATGGGATTAGCAGTTTAAGGTTTATTCCATAGATACATGTGTATAAGGGTGCAGTATTTTCTTGTTGTAACAATAAATTAGAGCTTAAAGCATTTCAATTAAGTTTCGTTAATGTCCTATTCAATGGATCCAGCCTGTATGAAGACCCTAGAGTTTAGGGCATGCGTTGTGGGTTCCTTCTTATCGGGCGCATTGGACACCGTGTTGACATATGTATAACGCATAAAGAAACCCAGGATTACCTCACTCTTGGGCTGCAGCTCAGCTGCTGGGGTAAACTGTAGTCTGATTAAAACCTTGTTGCCCTTGCGCCACACTATGAATTTGGGTTCCTCCGCAGGGGATTGCACATCCTCATCAAACTCCTTGGAATCATCACGCTGACTGAGCACAAACTCACTTTCCAGAGGCACAATCTGGGCATTGGAAATATCTTCCACTTCCCGCTTGATTTCCCTGATGGAGTTCTGACGCGCCAATGTCACAGCGGCGGCTCTAAGCAAGGGAGACGACGTGACCATTTCCTCTTTTATTCTGCACGACTGCTGAAAGGTCTCAGATTGCTGATCCTCAGCTGTGAGGGCGGTCAGTATGTTGATGGTCATGTCGTACATGGTTGGATTGGTGAACTTTAAGAGAATCGCATTGCTTTGGCCCGGCTGTAGAGGCTGCTCACAGCGCACCAGAACCACCTCAGGAACATGGTAACTGGCAAAGAGCTGAATGCGATACTTGATCGAGGTCGGATGATATTCCGGTTTGATCAAATTGTGCTCACATTGACGGCAACGTAAAGAGCGCTTAATCCAGAGCGAGCGACGCTGTGGATAAAGATTGGCCACGGCCGTGGGTTGCTCTGACGGCTGGCTGTGCCGTTGGGCAATTGTGGTTATATTGCGCAAATTCAAGGGCTCCTCAAAGATACCCTCCGGCAGGGCTTCAACATCTGCGGTGGCCTCGCTGGCGGCAATGGTAACAGTGTTGATTTTGGGAATGCTCTTCTCAGTCCAGCCAATTTGACGGCGTATGAGGGACACCGTGAGGCCCGTGCGATCCGTGAGACTGGGAAACTTGTGCTGCTTGGGCGCCTTGCGACGCAGAAACTCCTGTTTGTCCTGCTTCTCCTGCAGCACCACCGACTGGTAGTATTCCATGAGAGTGTTGAAGCGTGCCTGGTAAATACACTCGTTGTCCGGCCAGGTACCAGTGGCCACACCCTGGTCTGGTATGCCCACATCCCGGGTGGTCCAGCGACACGAGAGGCATGACAAATAGTACATTTTCTTGGTGGTGGGCACACTAGACGGCTTGCTGGGTGTGGCCGGCTCGTTGGCACTTTCTCCCTCTTTGCCCTGGGCTGGCTCCTCCGGTTTGCGCACAACAGCCACAGTGGTAGCGCGAGCGGACAATGTATGCTGGCAGCAAGGACAATCAAAGCAGTTGGCACAACAATTCTTCTTGTGCCGCGCCTCCGACGAGGGTATATTCTCCAGGCAATTGGAACAAAAGTGCGACTCAATCTCATGACAAACACAAAATCCACATCTCAACTTGGGGCAGTGGCGGCAAAAGAATAGCTTATTGATGGGATTCAATATGCCGCAGGAGCAGGCATACTTCACAGGACACGGTTGCATGAAACTCATGTTCTTCACTTAGTTTTTTTAACTAACAAATATTTTCAATCATCTGCGGATGACGCGATGGCAACAGCTGTAATTGGCAAAGCCACTGTGTGACCGTATGATGGAACAGTACAAGCAAAATTTCTTAACCCGAAATGGCCTCACTGAAAGCGACATTTGAATTTGTGTTATACTGGGGTATGACAGTTTGTCAAAAGAAACCTACATACTTCAACTAAGTGCCATATTAAAATCAAAAAATTGGTATCTTATGTACAAAATCAAAAATTCTTGTATTGTTTTACTGTAACTTTAATCAATGCCGTTAACATTAAAACAAATTTGGCTGGAATAGGTTACTTAATTTGACCACAGGACCTACAAATGAAGAAAAATTTCAGTCAACACAACGTTGGGGGAAAACGAATTGTTTTATCCATAAATGTTCTTATGACGTTCTGAGGGAAAAACAATAAAAATTGAAAGATCCTCCGGGCATAATGGCCCAAATGTTAAAATAACCCTATAATGTGAACCGGGGGGTTATTTTTCCTTTGTTCCTACATTTTCAAAAGAAAATTCTTAAGCAAAGTCACCTGGTTGTAATTGTAATCGAGATGGAACCAAATTTTTTTCTCTATTTTAAATTTTGAAACCGTCCGGTAAGATTTGGTTACTTCACTATAAACATTAACATAGTGAAAAAATTGTTGTTTTCTTTCTTCGACTGTTTTTTGTGTGTTTCCTGCTACTTTTCTGCAGCACCATAATTAGTTAAGGTTTCCGATTTGGGGACCATTTGCAAGCCAAAACTTAAGCATTTCGCCTCGACTCAAATAAATGTTGTCCGAACAAAGTCGATTTTTGCAAAAGGGGCAATAGGGCCAAAAAGATTATTACCCTCGTATTATGTACAATTACTATTGAAGAATAATATATACGTTTAAAGTTCCGTGAGTCTACGACAATCCAACATACTTTTATTCCACGGAACACAACAAGTTTAAGGTTAGAATTGCTAAAAACATCACTTTACAAAAACACATATAAACAAAGGCAAATCATGTAAATCAAGGAATGCATGATAACACTTTTAATATACATACCCTTAACTTTGTTTTTCGTTTTGATTTACTTCAATATTCGACGTAGATTTTATTATATACTGATTTGAAATATGCTTTTATGTGCAAGGCAAACAAAGTCAAAGTTTGTGTAAACTAACAGCTGATTTCAGGGCTGCCTAAATTCGCTGTGCTACAAATTTAATTGTACCAATATGATTTTAACTGCCCTAGATAATACTGTATTGGAAAAAATATTTTGTTTTTGCATAACTCTTAAAAAAAATTGCTGCCAGTTTTTGCATCCGGGGTGCGGTTCGAACCGCGGTCGAAGCCAAGGTTTCGTTCGAAGCCACGAGTTGCAAGCATGCCCATCACTAACTATCTAACGACGCCCTAGACAATAACGTAACCCATAAACAGTATGACGAGAGAACGACGAAACGACGAAAAAAGAAGTAGAACTACGATCGGCAGCAGGAAGACATCCAGCGATTCCAGAGAGTCGAATCGTGGCAACCGACCCTGAAAGACGAGTGCTCGAAACGCTAAGTTGAGTGAAAGACGAAAGTCTTCGGATAGCCGTGCCGATGCAGCCAACGACGATTAACAAAGACGAATTTCACAATTTATTAACTAAACTTTAATTAATAAGATTATCCTTTAAATAAAAACATCACATAAATACTAATGTTGTCGAAATAATATTCTATATTTCATTAATTTAACTAATTTACAACTTTTGAGATCTGCTGAGCTTAAGTTAATAAGCATTGTATCTTCTAGGAGCTGTTCACTAGCTACTAGACCAACCTTGAGTGTTGAAAAGGCCCGTTGAACTGATACGTGAGTCGCTGGAACAACAAGTATAGTTAAGGAAATTTTTTTTAAGTCCACGTTTTTTTGACCTTTCCAAAATTTAAAGATTTGAAATCCTTTTTTAATTTTTCTTTTGGAGCTTCAGCAGAAGTTAACAAAGGTATTCTCCATGTCGAGGCTGTTTTATGGACCTTTTTAAAAAAAAAATCTTATTTGAAAACGCAAAGAGTTTTTCCAATTCTGTTTATTTTATTATGTTACAAACAGATTAAAGTCAACAAACATATTTTTACTGCTTCGATGCGAGGGCTGTTCCAAAAGTTATCGGCCGTCAAAGTGGGTGTCCAAAAAAAAAGTTATAGTGCTGGCGGCCATGATTCCACGTCTCCAGGATGTCTGAAATGAAAAGTAAAAACGGGGTTATAATCAGAATAGATGTAATTCTGGTCTGAACCTCGAAAAAAAATTTTGTGATTTTTTTTTGACAAAATGGCGGCCATTAAAAAATGAAAAATCCATTTTTGGGCTTTTTTTTGTAGTTTAGTGTAAAAAAAAAATAGTAAAATTTTTTTTTAAAATTATGATTGAGGTTCAGACCAGAATGGTGACAATTCTGCGTCGATTTCAGTTTTAATCATCAAAATCGGTTCAGTGTAACTGGAGATATCATGGCCGCCAGTTCGAAAAACGTGGTTTCGAGATAAACGCGTTTAAAGTTTGAAGTTCCTTTTTTGGGGAAATGACAAAAAAAAAAAAAAATGAAAAAATGCAGTTCTAGAATGGTGACAATTCTGCGTCGATTGCATATTATTTCATCAAAATCGGTTTAGTAGAACTGGAGAAAAGTGGCTTGGCAGTCCGAAAAAGTTGCTTAGAAAGTAACCAAAAATATTACAGATATTATATACTTACAGATATTAGTCGGCGATGCCAGCTGCATACAGCGGACCTTCCTCATCTTCAAAAAAAACTGTTTTCAGGAGCAGCTCCCTCTGTTCTGCGTGCCATTCTGCCTTCTTTAGATACGGCCGCAGCTCTAGTTTCTGAGCGGATTAATCAGTCTGAGCATTGTGTAGCATAGCCTTCGATAATTATCGATTAAAAGTCGATTAATAATCGATATCGATCTGAGGCGACAACATGTATCCATACAAATTAAAGAACCAGCCGATATTTCACAGCTTTATTTACTCGAAATTTATTTAGTCAAAAATTTCTTGTTTTAGCAAAGACATTGTTCGACTAAAAAGGCTATATCTTCTAAAGTATTTCGAATTTCAAAAAATCCTTTTGGGGCGATATTCTTAACTATCCAAGCTATAAAAAAAGCAAAAAAAAAAAAAAATCGAAAAAAAAATTTTGCACATGGAGAATACCCCTTACTTTTTTAAAAGGGGGTTTGGGTTCAGGTTCGAGGAGTCAAAAATATTAGGGGTTCGGTTCATGGTTGGTCACAAAAAACCCGAACCGGTTCTAGGGGGTTCTTTCAGGACTGGTTTGCAGCCTTGCTATTGCCCCTATTTTCATCAACATTTGGGCAAATTGTTTGCCTGTGGGACCTTAGCTCAGTGAAATCCTGACCCAATTTGGAATCACTGGGGATCAGTCTGGTGGATTTTAAAGCATAACCAAGCTTCGTGTTCGGCATTTGTTCCTATACAAAACTTGATCAACATTTACATCAGCCGCAATCAATTCTCCGTTTCACATTCTTTTGTAATTTATTCTACATAAATAAAAAATATTTATTTACCATGACTGCCGCCTTATTTGTTATATGAAACGCCTACCCCAAAGTGGCCAATTAGCACACCAATGGCAAAAATTAAACGCATCGTTTGAATGGGGCTTGTAGAAGTGAGTTTATTACGCTACTTTACGTTCAAAGCAAATCATTTTCTCTCATGTGAATTGAATAGAAAATTGTTGAAAAAGAAATGGAAGTATGAGCTAAAAGAAGATGGGCAAATATTATGGTCTTTTCATACAAAGCCGAAAATAGACCCTTAACTTTACCTTTCTTAAAAGCAAAATATTGGTACCTGAAAACGATTCCCCTTTTTGATTCCTCTATTTAAGTGAACCGATTTCTTTTTTCAAGTTGTTATAATTGATATATTTATGCTTAAATGTATAAATAAAATATGTGTTTTAAGGTACTTTTTTAACTAATTCTAAATAAAATATTCATCATCATCATCAGTCTCTACTCTCAAGCGGGCGCCTCCAGACCCCTGGTCAGCGAGTCTAGCCAAAGAAGTTGGGCACAAACAGCTTCTTCCTCTTGGTGCGTGTCTGCTTGTAGCGCACAATGGGTGTATATCTGACATTGTTCGGCTGTGCTCCATCCGTATAGGCATCCTGCCTGCGTTTATTGGCAACAGAATTTCCGTAAACTGGGGCAATGTACCCATCGTCTACATAATAATATCCCGGGCTCAATCTCTTTAAACGATCTTCGCTCAGTGGTTTGCCATAGGTCAGGGAATACGAACTGGCGGGATTGGAGTAGTACCGATCATTGTCGTAGCTCTCATAGCTATCGAGTCCATAGTAAGTGGGTGTGGCAGCGCATTGCGACAATTTGCAGACAATGAGGCTGAGCAGTAAGCTGGCCCAAGTGTAGAATTGCTAACGATATAAAATGATAAAGTTAGCTGATGCTTCAAATGAAACTGGAGCTTTAAGTCTACTCCCTTACCATTAAATCCATTATCCAATTTGTTTTTGTGATATCCTTTTTGATTTTTTGTGTTGTGGGTTTTTCTCTGTTGTTGTGTATGCTCTCTGAACGTCTGTCGAGTTCTGTGTGAGTTAGTCCCAAAGAACCTTTCCTTTTATATACGAAAATGCTCGCTAATTCGCACCCAAATGTGAAAATGGCAAACCAGATGCCCTGCTAACGCAGCTGCCCAGCCATGACGCAAGATTTGGGAGGAAAGGCAAAGCCGGAGTATATGGACTGCCTCTATCATTTCGATGTGATTCATGTGGCCGAAAGGCTCTAATTGCCGATTGCTGTTAGCATGGAGCGAGTCTAGTTTGATTTGGAAAAATTTTTACAATGCGGAAAGGTACAAACAAGAGATTAAATTTCCCCATTGTTAATTTTGTTTTGTTTTTTTGGGAGTCACATATGCGTATGAGTAATATTTGTGTACCAGGCGCTGTGGTCCAGGGGTGGTAATTTTTGTGGTCTTAATATATTTACATTCCAGTTAGACGAAAAAAGTTGGGTTTTGGGGAGTAAGGGGGAAGTGTGTTTTCATCGCTTTGTTAATAGATTTATTTTGTATTTAGTCACACGTCCGCTAAGGGATGCACTCGGCTGACTCAGGAAGTAAAATCTAACAATAACAAATATCTAATAACAAATTGTACAAATATTTTTATTTCCCATCTGCGAACTTAAAATGGGGCAAACGGGTGACAGTTTGTGAATGAGAAAAAGCAAACTAAACGGAAGCAGGGACTGATAAATACGAGATCGTTCGTCCTCATCAACACAGTTGGCTGGACTCACTTCACATTTTCGAAGGTGTCACGGAAATCTCTTCCAACCAAATTCCAACCCAAAACCAATTCTCGGTGTCCCAGAAATCTCTTTTAGTTGGTTTCAAATCTCTCGTCTCACCACCCAAACAATTTTGATAAGCCAAATTAATTTTGGAAATGTAAAAAACGTTATTTTTCTGGATAGGTTGCATTAAATGAATTAAATATTTATATTGCGTTTCAATAATTGTTCGCAAAACCAACCAAGTGTTCCTCGGCTGGAGCCCTCTATATATGGTGTCCCCCATGGTGGAATTAATAAGGTGAAGTCGAGCGAGACAGCGCTCTTTCTGTTTGTAGGACCAAAGGGTCAGGACCGAAAAGAACAGACTCAAACTCGGAACCGGAACCTATATTTAGAATTTTTTGTATTCCGATATTCAAGAACCGATATTTTTAGAACCAAAAAGACCGGAAAGATCCTAAACAAGCGAGCATTTGGCAAACCCTCGGTGGGTTGATCAAAATCTCTAAAGATTTATGTATTGTTTGTACCTCTTCTGCAGGCAAGTATCTTGACAAAGCGAGATTCGCTTATGGTAGCACTCCGGATATGGGATATGTGGTCTTTTTTTCTTAGCGCCATGAAAAGTTTAAAACTTATATTTCACTAGTGTTCTTTTGTTATATCCAGGGCTGCAAACCTTACAAAAAATAGACAGAGGTTCAATCCGGGGTTCGAACCCGCGAAACTTTTGGGGTTGGGGTTCACGGAGCGGATTCAGAAGGTTCTTGAACCTAGGGTCGCGTTCCAACCCGGGTTCAGGAATAATTTTGTTCAGAAAACATGTAAACAAATTGAAAGAAACAACCGATTAAAGGCTTGATAATGAAATAATCGAGTTTTGATCATCGAACGTTTTTGCAAGCTTCAGGCCAATAACTCATAGAGCAATGAGTATTAGAGGAAAAATTTTAACTGCTTAAGATTCTTTATTGTCCGCATAAGAAATCACAGTGGTTAGAGCGAGCCGGAAATATTCCCAAATGCATTCAGAGAGCGTAAGTGACATGTTTGTTCTCCACATGTTTGTTCACCACAAAGGATTATGGTCGACTGTACAGCTTTCAAGAACCTCGCGGTTTTATCAGCAGCAAGTTGTCTTCTGCAAGTTGTGAGAGACCATCTCATGCCAGCATTGCGATTACCGTTTGGTATGTATAAATGAATCATTAGTGTGTCTTCCAGCAATCTTTCATTATAACTGACTCTATAGCTGGATAAATCAGATATATGAGTAGAAAAAGTGCGCTAGACTAATACTTGTGTTGCAGGAACAGCTAATACAACAATTTCTTTACAATGATAGTTTTTCCAAAACTTTGGCCATGTAAATTGCTTTTCATCAGAAGATAAACATGGTAAAGAATCACTAATTCTAAATTTACCATTCTTAATGCTTTTACCTATTAGTTCCTTTTGAATATTATAAAATAAAGCAAAATATTTCATTGAAAGCTGTTTTTATTCCAAGGCTTAAAAATTGCAAACTTGACATTTATAGCAGCTGGAAAAAATGTAACAGAACATCCTTTTTCCCCATTTTTTGCTCCGGTTCAGGTTCGGGTTCGGGAAGAAAAATTGTTCTGCTCCGGTTCACCGGTCTGGAGCGATTCCATAACTCCGGACCGGTTTGCAGCCCTGGTTATATCCGTCATTTTAGTCATTACTTTAAATAGTTTACTTCTCCAAACCAAAAAACTTGCTTTCGTATTATTTATTTGGTAATATCTGGGGTAGTGAATGAAAGGGTGCAAATTCAGACCGTACAAATATACATTTTCTGCTTCCGTTTCCAGCAAGTCTTTCTTGAGGATCTTATAACCTAAATACTTACATACTCTAAAAGTATCTACTTATTGAACATAATTTTGAAATTGAATTTTGCAATAATTTGTAGCTACAACTGATTTTGAACCAGATTTGCTTTCTAATTCACAAACTATTTAGAGCACGGCAGATTGTCCAAAACGGAGTGCCTACTAAAAAATAAACAAACTAACCAATATTTAGTCTCAGAAAAAAAGTTGACAGAGACGAGTCCCAATCCAAGATTTAATTAAAACCAAAATCAACAATCTTCATAAAGATCGTTTATACTCGACTATAAGATGAAACAATCCAAAGGCAAAAAAATATATTCAGCATTTTTTATTAAAGGTTGGTGGTTGTTTTATTTTAATGTTTAAACTTTAAAGAGATTATATTTTAATCTGTTGGTTAGTTGTTGGATTCACTGACTATTCTTCTTTCTGGCAACTTAACGTTGGGAGCCAACATTTTTTTTCGTTTTTTGCTTTCGATCAGTGCGAGTTTGTTGTAAAATCTATTGCGTTGTCTGTTGAGGGAAATAACAGGCTAAATTGACGCGGGTCAGGCTGTCTATGCGATTGCCCACCGCTGCTCTACTGCATCAACCAAAAAAAAAAAATTATTAATCATAAAAAACCTCCCCTTTTAAAACACATTATTAATAAGAGATGATCAATCTTGTTTTTGAGATTTCAAATCTTATTTCAAGTTATTTCAATCTCTTTTCCAGACGGCCAGCTTCTTGAATAACAGATTTTCAATCTAGTTTTAAGATTGATTTCTTTTCTCAGCACATTTTCTTTTTTAAACCACCGAAAACTAGGCTGTACAATAACCGGTTCTTCTCCATGTCTCTTTTGTGCTTGTTGTTGTTTGACGCATGATTTTCTTCATACAAATTGGTGTCTGCCCAGCCCTAAGCATCCCTTAAATAGTATTCATATAAGAATAAACATAATTTAATTATACAGATTGTGACAGTCAGGCCAGTACTTTTCTATAAATCTATAAATTTCCATTGTTTTCATACATTTTGTGGATGTTAATAAGGGGGAAATGAAAGAGATTTGGTGCCATCCAGTGTTCCAGTTAACAGTCCGCCGAGTCTTTTAAAAGTCTAGACTCCGTGTTTATTATTAATTAAATTATTTTTAACCACAATCAACATGCTAATTGATTAAGTATAAGCCGCGAATTTATATAAATATACAACCCATATCATATCAATATAAACAACTTGTTGTGCTGCAGTTGTTTTCCATAACTTCTTACACCGTTTATTCTTTTAGGTAGGAGGGTATGATAAGTGAGTGCAAATTTATGTAACAGGAAACAAAGGAAGCATTAATAGCCCTGAATATGAGAGAAGCTCGGCTTGGCCCCGTTGGAGGAGCTGTATAGCCAATTTTACATTTACATTAGAGATTATACAATCAAGAGTATCAAATGGTAACCAAATGGTAATAAAAGAACTTTCATAAAATGATCAGATCTTGCTAGGCTTAGAGCATGTTATGAAGCATAACAAACAGGCCTGTACTCGTTTCCGATTTCTATTGATCGGAATTGAAAAGAGTTGTGAATTTAAAGTATCGATTAAGGAGGCTTCTTTCTTGATTTGAACGAAATGGAAAACGGATACAGGCCTGAAAATGAAAAAGGTCCGTTCGACTATGGATTAACTTATCAAACAGCTTGGTAAATAAGAGCTATTTCAAAAATAAAGTGGAACATGGCGATCATTAACGATCTAAGAAGCTATGAACCCATGGCTCGAACCAAATCCTTAGGTTCTAGGTAAGGTAATTCAAAACATTATACAAAATCTGTATTTAAGTATGTACTTAAAATAAACGATTTACACGGTCCCCACATACCCTTATCATTATCATTCTAATAAAGCCAGTTTTCAGTTCCAATTGATGTAATCTCATTTCACACCTTTTAAATTGATTTTATTTAAAGATTGAGGCTCGCCCCTCATTTAAACAATGTTAAATTATTTTAACGGAGCTTTGGATCTCTTAACATTTGCTGCTCGCTAACTTAACATTCACACTATTAACAGCTCTCTTAACTTTCTGTACGTTGACTTTACTCATCACTTTCTCACTAAGTAACGGGTATATTAAAGTCGGGCAAGGTCGCTCTTTCACTCGCATCTTTTTTTGTACATGTTGGTAGCATCGTAATATTCCATACGTCTCCCAAGATAGACAACAAAAACCACAAAGCAAATATTTTTGCCAGCCACAACATCAACAATAACAAACAATGGGGAAAAAGGTGCGAAAATTGGCGAAAAATATTAATAATAATCATGATCAATCTGTGCATCTGGATCATATTACGTATACGCCTGATGGCTCCAGGTGAAATGAAATTTTTTGCTGTAATCAAAAGTTATGTCGAATGTCACGTTTGATTTTGAATATATAAACTCACACATTCCTCCCCCAAACACATTGCCTGTCAAATTTCATACCCATCAGCTAATTACAATATTTAATTTTAATGACAGGTGACAGTTGACTGCAGCAAGAAGTTGTTGGCTAACTGCTGGGTAAATTTCCTAGGCCCATTGATTTCTTTGTTAGGAAATCAAGTGTGAAATATAAATATTTAAATTTGCTATATTGCCATAGTTAATTATAGCACTCGATTCAATGGTTTGCGTTTTAGCGCGAATTTATTTTACAATCGGAATGAGAGTAAAATTTCACCCTAAGAACCCATTTAAGAACCAACTTCTGGCTAATTTGTCTGACCTCTCAGCACGTTTTTATCCCACTCACGACTATTTAAATTCCTTTCCTTCCTAAATGATAAGCCAAATATATGCGGGGTTAGTTTGAGAAATTAGTAAGTTTTTAACGAGAGAGGAATAAAAACTGTGTAAAAATCTTACGCAGGCCATTGACACGATACATATACATAGGTCAGCGTTTCAAAATATTTTGATCCCTTTAAAAAATGCTTAAAATAGTCTAAAATTTCATTTAATTTATTCACAATTTTTGAAGTCAAGGGGCGACCAGATCCCGTAGTATTCATTAAGCCAAGAAATTCGAACTGCCCTCGTACATGGATCGCTAACAAGAGCAAACAACTGGCTAAAGCTGTGCAAACTCTAGTATTGATCTGATTATCATTTGGGCATATAAAAGACTGTTTGCTACGCCAAAGTGGATTTGGGTAGCAGAATCTGGTCATGAAACAATTGTACCGTTTTAACCCTAAACACATTGCGCAGGCCGGAAGGTAGACCACCTCACGACTGAGCCCTCTTTTCACATTAAAGATTTGTTGTTGATTTGTATGTTTACACAATTAGTTTGTGTTATGAGACAGCTGGAAGAGCGAATTTTATATTAGCGGCATACGTGTAAATTTAAATTTGGAACCAAAATACTAAAAATTCTTTTCCCTTACACAAAAACCAAACCAACCAACTAATTGCGTGGTTGGGAATACTTACACTTTATACCATTGTCAATGTCTACAACAAAGTGAATACTCTAACTTGTTATTTTTTAGGTCATTTTACCATAAATTTAAGAAAAATGGTCTAAGATTTAAGAAGAATTGCCCAAAAATTGAGAACTTTTACCAAATTTGAGAAACAGAACAGTTTGGTACACAGACGGGTACACATAAGGGTCCCTGACGCCCCAAGGAACTGTATTTGGGATAGCAGGAACAGGAAATAAAAGGTCTGAAGCAATGGGAGAATTTACAAGCATATTTCAAGCCGAAGTATATGCCATCTCCCGTTGTACAGACCTTAATATGGAAAATAACTACCATAATAAAGAAATAGCGATAGCAACAAGTTCACCTGTAAGCTAGTCCTAGACACAAAGAACCAATTGGACCAACTAGGCAGCAGGAACCACCTGACCCTACGATGGATAGCGGGACATAACTATATCCCCGGAAATGGAGTGTCGCTACCACTCACGAGTCTTTGATATTTAGTTTAAGAGCTTATTTTCAAATCACAAGCTCTCTCACTGGGATATAAATCAGCAAGGGCACTCTTTCGAAAGAAGAAAATTAACGGGTAGTAGAAATCCAGATTCCACCCAGATCCAACCGAGCTAGATCCCATTTCGATCCCATCGAGCTAGATCCCATTTAGACCCCATCCAAATCCCTTCCTGATCCCTTCCAGATTTCTTCTAGATCACATCCAGATCCCGCCCAGCTCCCACCCAGCCCACCGCAAACACAGATCCCACCCATATTCCTTCCAGATCCCATCCAGATCCCACCCAGAGCCGACCCAGATCCCACCCAGATCGCACCAAGCTCCCACCCAGATCCAGCCCAGATCCCGCCCCGATCCCGCCCAGATCCCTTCCAGATCCCATCCTGATCCCATCTAGATCCCGCCCAGCTCCCACCCAGATCTCATCAGAATCCCACCCAGATCCCTTCCAGATACCGCCCAGAACCCGGCCAGATCCCACCTAGATCCTACCCAGATCCTACTTAGATCCCACCCAAATCCCACCCAGATCCCGCCCAGATCCCACCCAAATCACATCTAGATTCCACCCAGATCCCAACCAGATCCCACCCAGATCCCAGTCAAATGCTAACCAGATCTCTCCCCGATCCGACCCAGATCTTTCCCATGCTATGCTAGCTCTTCACTTTCCCCATCTGCCAATCCTCTTATGTCTGTGTGTGTTTGCCGAGAAAATCCACAAAACAACAACACAAAATATGAATGACGTCAGCGTCACGTGACGATGAAATCAAATTTTACTCCTACTAAAATCGTTCGTACCGAAATTAAAGATGTTTCACATCAAAAATCTCCTTAGAAAGGAAGAGAATTCGCTTAGAACAGGCTCCTGGGTAAACACCAAGAGGATGAGACAAGCTAAAGCCTTAATAGTGAACCACAACCTCGAAAGGTTCCAAAATTTAATCCAATAAGGAAAGAATGTCCTCAGGATTCTGACAGGGCTCTACACGGGTCACTGCAGAGTGCGGAGCAACATATTCAAGTTGGGAATAACAACCATCCAACTATGCAGATATGGTGAAGAGAAGAAGGAGTCCTCTGAACATATACTAGCACACTGCGATGCCCTAGCGAGGCGCAGACTCAGCAGATATGGAAAACACATTCTACATCCAAACAACATCAGTAACGTAGAACCCACAAATTCTGGCTTTTGTACAGGAAATAGGGCTGCTAGGAGAGTTGTAAAAACTCTCGTTCGTTTGTTATCGTGCGCTCTCTGCCTAATTTGCCAATCAATCAGTCATTGAGGACAATCTCTTTTATATACAGACAGAAGAGAGATAAACGAAATGTTTATTGGGTTCGGAAAATGCAATTTATTGTACTATGTTTGCGTGCGCGTAAAATCAGGGCTTCAGGACTTCTTAATGTTGTTATAAGGGCAGTTTCCACGGGTCGCGAAAAATTTCTCGTGGAAAAGTTAAAATTCCGCAGATTTTTAACAGAGTCTGCTAAACCGCTGCTATTAACATAACAACACTTTCTTCTATCGATAAACGTTTCAAAGAAACCTTGTGCTTTTTTATTGCCCGCAAACTTACAAACAACAACACTTTATATAACTTTTTTTGTGTGCTATTTTAATAAATTATTATTATTTAATGAAATGAATAACCCATTAATTGTTCTTATCATTATGCCATTTTACAATCTGCAGTATGAGCGCAGTAACCTCCAATTGAACGTCGGTAATTGCCTCATTCGACATTTTCGGTGTGAGTCTTCCATAAAACGCGCTAGAAAATGCTATTTGGCGACGTTTTCTGCCGGAATCTTTTTTAGCTCCGCTTATTTTCAATTTGATGTTATTGTTCCTCTTGCCTGCACAAATTAGAGTCGAAACCTATTTTCGTTGCGTCTTCACAAAAAAGAGGCGTTAACAGCACTTAAAGCTACGTTATTTTGTTAACATAACGTAGCGGCAAACGTAGGCTTTTTTCACGATGAGTGGAAACCGAATATGAAACGGCCACACGAACACATTACGCAGCAGTTATTTTATATGGAGTTTTTCATTTCGCGGCCATTTATCGAGCCGTGGAAACCGCCCTCTAGAACCCACGAAAATCCTGACCTTTGTACAGGAAATAGGGCTGCTAGGAGAGTTGTAAACTCACAAGGGGGCACAACATAATTTTAACAATTTCCATTGCAGACTTCTGGGCAGTATGAAATGTTGTCACTTTGGTTTACTGCTCTAGGACGATTCTGCTACCTTCTACCAAGCGAAATGGGTAGGTTCTGTATTAGAGCTTTGGTTTATTATTGTAGAACAAAGACGGCGAGAAAAATTATCGTTGAAAAGCGTTCGCGGATAACGAAACTGAATATTTAACTTGATCAGGAAATACTTTCAATATAAACCTTCCCAGGTCTTTCCCAGATATCAGATCGTTCATCTGCGTAAGTACTAAGTACCCAAATAGCGGCTCTATGTAGAAGATGTGAAATCGGCCCTTAAACTAACAAATAACAGATTAAAATCTAAGTTTATCTGACACATAGGAACTAAATAGAAGATGAGAAATCGGCCCTTATAGAGTTTCAAAGTGTAGACCACTTTTCGCCATTAAGAAAGTAAAGTGTCTTCTGTTATGGTAGTTCTGCTTTGCCAAAAAGGAGCAAACGGTACATCGATGGTGTTTCCTCTGAGATGGCACAGTGAGCATGTAATTTCACTGCTTGCCATATTAGGAAAAAAGTTTGGATCTTTCTTATCTGCAGCTTTACGCTACATTATACGCTTCATGCTCAATAAGGCTTAAATTGGCTAAATCTATTATGGAAGGCAGCTTTTATATATAAGCGGCCACTTTTATGACTCTTAGTGTAGGTAAAAAATATATATAATTACAGCGAATTCCGAAACTTTGACAATATATTAGTTAGTTAGCACATATTTACAAAGCACATTGCATTAATTCCTTTGAATTGGCCACTCATACCCCGGACATTGGTACATTCGATTCAGTTTCAAAACATCCTTAGTGCTCAGTGCATGCATTCGTCCCATATTCCTGGCCAGATTCTCGTATATTGGCTCAATTGTGTTCAGAGTTCTTCCATTTTTGCTAAACGAATTTCTTTCATAGTGCATCACGCTATCGTAGTCATAGCCCGTACCATAATCGTCTGTCGCCAGTGTCGTTTGGTCATTCAGAAAATTAATCTCAAATCCTTTTTTAACATTTTCCCAAAGAATTTTCACATATTGATCTCGATTATGCGCCGTATGCTGATGCCCAAAGCCCACAACATGCAAGAGCTCGTGCATTATGATACCAATGCGAAAACACCCATTATCGACGGGATAATTTTCCAAGTTCATAATTTGGACTCTTCCCTGCCAGCCAATATCGTCGGAGTTGCAGCCAGGGCGATTGGATGTTATGTGCACAAAGGAAGTTTGATGTTCAGGGGCAACTTGGAAATTGATGCAAGAATAATTGGATATCACATCCATGGCACGACGAATGTGACTGAGATGGGCCTCATCTGTTGAAGAAAGCGTCTAGTAAAATATGGAAAATTGGGTAATTTTGCAAATTTACCAAATTGATTTTCACTTATTTTGTAGTAGACAATGCCATTTGGCCAGAGTAGTTCTCTGTTAGTCCGTCCATTTCTGAACCAACTGTTCGTTCGGGGTTTATGTAAAATGTCCCCCTGGAAATAACCAGGAGTTAGTTCGGGATGTTGGTCATTATTTTCTATAAGTGCAGTCCAGGAGTGGCAGTTGGTGTGCATTAGAATAAGAGCGAAAAGAATTAGCTTCATTGTGAAGCCGATGTGGCACTTTTTTTAAACTAAGCCGTTCAAGTGTGAACCTTTTCAATTTATAACATTTCAAGCCTTGATATTGATTTGGCATTGTCGTTAGCGTGAAAATTAGGTAAGGAACAGCATTAGCTATGCTTTATTATGCAAGTGTTAGCATAAGCTTATAATACCCAGAACTCGCAATTGTTTTGGGTCACGGTTCTTTGGTTGAATATTTTTTAAAACTTTTTTCTTCTATTTATTTGGTCACTCAATGAGTACAAATCGTAGAACAACTTATTCGAAATGGCCGCCTTGTGCCTTTTAGGAACGCCGAAGTATCTCTGGCCACTCATCGATCGAAGAAAGCGAACAATGCCCACTGACGAATTCTGTTTACTGACGAGAAAATGTTCACCAACAAACAACGATTTCCTGTGTCATCGAAACAAGAGTCCGAACTCATTTCGAGAGTTCATAGAAGTCATAAGCCGGCTTATGTGATGGTTTGGTGGGGAGTCGCCTATGATGGGGTCACCAAGCTCCATTTTTATTAAAAAGGAGTCAAAACTTCTGCGAAAGTGTATCAATCCGAAGTTTTGGAAAAGGTTGTGAGACTCTCAACACCAACATTATTTGCAAAGAAGCAGTGGACCTTTCAACAAGACTCCGCTTTAGCTCACAGGGCAAAAACGCATCTCGCCACAGCATAGAGCACCATGATTGGCTCGTAAAATAGTTTGAGCTGGGTCCTAACCATTTGGCGCATCCTCCTCATCAAAGAGACCGGTATAGCAATGAGTGCTGATCTCTCCCAGAATGCAGGCGTCCTTGGTAAGTGGCAGCAGGCCGGACTTGAGTGAGGCAACGGAACGAATGTCGGACCCTGCGGCATGAAGCGCTGAATGGAGGGAAATCAAGAGAATACTTTTAAAAATGTGGTCCCTACTTACGAGTCTTGTCCACAATTCGTCCCTGCATTTCCACCTTATTCAGCGATGAGACAGTGACATCTCATGGTATAACAATCCGTAGGGACCTTAAGACGTGCCGTTATCTGTGAATTTTAATCTCTGCGAAAAGCCTTCAAAGTTTCCACAAAAACTACGTATACGACACGTTTACCTAATCGAAATTTAAAAGTTGCCAACGCTGAATTTAATCAAGTAACAAACAAAAATGGAACAGGAATCGAATGTCCACTGCATCGGTACACTTAGACCTAAATTTAACGTAGCGAACCCATTTCCAACCGCTCCGTGGAAACCGTTTTGAATCGATAGATAAGATAGAAACCAAAACGAAGAAGGAATTGAAGTCTAAACATGAAGAGGATTTTGCAACTTGTTTTAAAGATTGGCACAAGTGCAATGCATTCGGGGGAGACTACTTTGAGAGGAACGAAATGAATTTACAAGAATAAATAAAGATTTTTTTGATTTACAAACAAATTCCCGGTATTTTTTAGCCACAAAAGTATGGTAATCCAAATTATTTTTCGATCCTTAAAGTTTGGATCGATAAGCAGCACCTTTAAAATAAACTATGCACCAGAACGGCCGCAACCGTGATGCCCAGCACTTCAGCTCAGTTCTTGTGGGGCTTCACTTCAAAGATATCCTAAAAGCCTCTTTGTGTACGGCAAAAATATGATTTCTTCTAAAAGTTAACAGCGCAGATTATCTAAGTGTAAATTATAAAGTGTAATTAGTCTTTGATAGGGCATGGCGTACCTTGTTAAGCTGAAAATGTTAGTAGCATTTAACATAAGCTTATAGTTTTGATGATAAGTGCAAACACACACCGTGTGGCTGCCATTCATTCCTGCTAGAACGCATTGTTTTGGTCTGAATTCAGCAATCTTACGAAGAAAGTAAGTAAGTGTTTCTTTATTTAAAATCATTAAAAACAGACAATTATAATATATAAAATACTTTATTTTTTATTTTTATCCCTACCAAAAAGATTACACTGTAAAATGAAAGGTGTTAACCAACAATGGACAAAACAAAGTCCGTATAACGCCTTGCGCATGGCTCTCACCTCACACTGATTACTACCGCTCCTGAGCTGGCTCCCGCGGCCGGGTCTCTCCCGGCTGGTCAGTGCTCAGATACGGCTCGGCTCGGGAGAATTTCCATCCCTGTTTAGTAAGGGTCAGCTCAAAAGAACATGATGTTAACCTAAATTTTACATAAAACTAATAATTACTGCTCGATATTTTAATGTTAGTTTAATAAAGGTCACCAGGTCTGCCCAGTGCTTAACCTCCCTATCATCCAGACTTCTTATTATATCGGCAAGTGCTAGCAGGGGGTTTCCTAAAAGCATAGCAATCTATGCTTCTTTAAAATTGGGCATCTTCCCTAAAAAATGCTCAAGGTTATTCAGTTCTCCAGAGTTTCATAGGGGGCAGGCTACATTTTCCTGACGGTTGTAGGTGTTAGACCCCAGCTTTATTAGATCGAATCGAGCCATAAGTTTCCAGGAAACTGTTGTGATTGGCAGAGAGTGGAGCTTGTAGGTTACTGAGTTGTCCCAGTGTTTGTAAATTCGGGTGGCGCTAGTGATCTGTCGCTCATGGTTGTACTGCAAGGTTTTTGCTTTGAGGGCCTCATGAATTGTTATTCTGAAAGAATTCCATTCCTGTGCTGATCTCAAGGAGTCTCTCTAGTTTATCTAAAGAGGGTTGCACAATTCATCCAGACTTCTCACCCAGAAGATATTATTTTCTATTAGCATGCTGGTAATGTAGTGTGGGAGGCGATTCTCATTAAAAAAGTGCATCGTTTTTCCTATAAAGCTGAGGTGCAAGTCAAGCGTATACAGGTGCATGCTCCAAATTCTCCAAACCGGTCTCAAGGAATCGGGCATAGCTTGGTGTATTAGCTGGCAAATATAAAACTTTTTTTTAAAAAAGAGAAGTTGAGTCCTATCGACTTCTGTAAAGTGACCTCCTCCCCAGATTTCTGCTCCATATCCTTGGATTGTACGGCTTACTGTATTAAGTAGTTTCCATTTTGCATTTATGTGTATCTCTCTCTTTCCCAGGAAGCTATTCCAGGTCATGTTGATACGAGTTTTTGGCCTCAATACCCTTCTAAGCACATGCTTTGTAAATGACACTCTTCAGATGAAATTTTTACAACTTCTCTCCTGTAGGTCCATCTTTCAGACGCCGAGGGGCTGCCTCCTTCCTGAATACCATACGGCTTTCGGATGCGCTGTCTTATACTCTTTGTGAAGGTCATTTATATTATCAAGAATCAAATGCTTTTGTTCCACTTTTAACAGATACTGTGTCTCTAAACCCTGGCATTATTCGACTGTTAATCGATTGCTAATCGTTATTCTGCAGCAATTGATGTCGCAGTTTTTCCCAAAGAAAAACCGTCTTTGGTTCGATTAAATCCGAGACACCGTTTAAAAGTTATGATTTTTTTTTTTTAAATTTTATGTGTTTCCCGATTTTTTAAGAACTATTGACGGTAGGGGAAAAACTTTTGGGGTATTTTCATATATGTATAGTACTTCAAAATAATAGCCATTAATAATTTTTTGGAAATAAAAAAAGTGGGATGGCCGAGTTGATGTGGAATGTCCCAAATAGGAAGAGTGGGGGTTGTATAATATTTTTTTTTTCGAACATAACTTCGCCAAAAACCATTATTTATTCGTTCTGTAAATTTCGTATTTTAGGTAAAAGATGCACAAAACTTTCCTTATTTTTTTATTATTGAAAAAAAGTGATTTTTTGACATTTCGAAAATTTGTGGGGGTTGTGATCCACCCATCTAAAAGTTCAAAATTCGTGTTTTTAAGCCATAATTCTTTCTTAAATGAAAAAATGAACAATTTTTCTCATATTGGTGAGAAATATCAATGAAGAGTGAAAATTGATTGACGGCATCAGGCTTGTATTCTTTTATATACGAGCACTTTTTTCTTGTGGCTGTTCTTTTTTTTGCCTTTTTTAATGTTTTTTTACTTCTTTGGAGAGTTTTTCCTCTGTTTTATTGCGCGTCATTGCAATATTCTCTTTAAAAGTCAAAACCGACTTCTTTTCAAAGTGGCTCACAACCCCCATATCTCAATTTTTTTTTTGGTGACGTCACATAACCAAAAAGAAATTGTTACAAAAAAACATATATCTATCAAAAAGGCAATGGACCAAAGATATTTCCCTCATACTTACTTTTGTCATTACGAAAAAAATTTTTTATTGAAAAAATTCACAAGTCAAAAATGAAAAATAAAACTTTTTTGAAAAAAGTCGAGTTCTGGTTCACGAACTTAAAGAAGGTGTAGACTGATAGGTTGTTTGCCAAAAGTTAGGTAATAAGAAGGGAGACACATGACATAAACAAAAAGTTTAAATTTATTTTTTTTTTTGTGGCCAATATTCGAGTGGATTACAACCCCCAGCGGCTCAGAACCCCCATTCTCCCCCTACTATTTACATATTGTGTTGGTAGATGTGAATCTGCAAAAGTGTATTTGTTAAATGGATCACTAATACCGAGCAATATAAAAAATTTTTTGCTATTTTCTAACAATGAAAACCTAAATGAAACGAGTCAGGTGGAATGGGCCGTTGAAGCGATGTTTCTGATTCTGCTATATGGGTGAAGGGAGAAGCAGTAGCCTAACTGCCCTTGTACACGGATCACTAATCTGAGAAAAAACAAGTATTGATCTGATTATCATTTGGGCATATAAAAGACTGTTTGCTACGCCCAAGTGGAATTGGGTAGCAGAATCTGGTACCGTTTTAACCCTAAACACATTACGCAGTCCGAAAGGTAGACCACCTCACGACTGAGCCCTCTTTTCATCTTTAAGATTTGTTGTGGATTTCCTTGTTTACAAAATTAGTTTGTGTTATGACACAAAACAAAACAAAATCATCTGGGCCAGCGAGTTTTATATTTAGCGGCTTACGTGTAAATTTAAATTTGGAATCAAAATATTAAAATACTATTCCCTTACACAAAAACCAACCAACCAACTAATTGCCAGGACACGCTGGCACCGGAGCGGTGCTGGCCGGTTAATCCAAGTGCGTCACTGTCATTTTAACATACAATTACCATCAATTTCTCCCTGTTTATAAAAGTTTATAAAAAAAAAAAGATCAGACACGTCTTTTGATATTAGTTGCAATTAACTACTTATTAGCAATGTGACAAATGAACCGACGCGTGGGGATGTTCACGTGATGGCGCTAAACTCAAAGCATTCACGATCTATTGTTAGACAAGAAAAGGTTGGTGATTTATATAGATTCGTGTGAATGGTAGGTATTTCTAGGTATTATTTACATTATTTTCCAGCAATGACGAAGTGACAATTATTGCATACAGTTTAGTTTACACCTCAACCAAGGAACTGCCAAAACAAAAATGACTCACAAAACTTTTGACACCAAAAGCCTGTGTTTTGTGGGTTATTTTTATATGGAGTTTTTTGATTTGGCAGTTGCTTTGTTGAGCTGTATTCTAAGCCTTCAGATGGAGTGTTTTTTACGTGAAGAACTACTACTTTACTCTACTTTCCATAAGCAGGCTTTATGAAACAATGTTAACTTATTTGTCTTGAGCTCTTGGACGCCAGCACTTGCTTTACTTACTCCTTTGTGTGTGTGTGGAATTGAAAACAAGTGTGATAGTCTCTGAGACTTAGGTGTGGAAACAATTCAGAAAGTCCTTAAGCACCACAGGTGGCTGCTTAAACTTAGCTTCAGTTTCAAATTGCCAGTCAAGCATTATATACATATGAACTAGTGTCTGTTCCAAATGATTTGTTTAAGATTACAATTTAAACACACTCAACTCTTAAAACAAATTCCCATTTAATATACGCAAACAAATTGTGACCGTATAAAACTAATTAAACTATTTCTTTTCCTTCAACAATAAATGACCCTTTGGTTTCAGTTTATTTTGTAGAATACGTTGCTTCTCAGCTACAGCTGCGGCTTTCATTCGCTCATGTCGTTCCTTGGCAAACTCCAGCTCGCCACTTAGTTCCACAATCTTGGCAGCGATCTCTTGTTGCTTGAGCAGGCGTTTCTTTTGATTGGACTGCAGGATAAATGTGAGGTAAGTTAGTGAAGACCAGGTTACCTACAAGTACTTACGCCCAATGGTGTTGGCCTGCCATCTAGGTAGGTGTAGTCGGGTAAATTGGTAAGCGGTCCAAATGCGTTTGGATTCTCTGAAAGTCCCCTGTCCGCACGCCACTTTTGGTCAATAAATCGAACTGAGGTAAGAGCAAGCTGACGCTGTGCTGTTTTATAGAGGAAACCAGTTGATGAATTAAAAGCAGATGGGTTTGAGCCAACTAATACATACCAACAGTCCTAACTGAACCGGCTAGACACAGTTTGGAAATTTTCAACATTTTAAGTAAATTGGCTCGGCAATTCACATAACCAAAACATAGGGTTGTCAGCTGCTTGGCTCTTGAGGCTAGAGATGTGCTCGGGCCGTGTTTTTTTTTTTTTTTTTGTTCGGAATAACTAAAGTTTTTAAAAACTAGTCACATTCAAACTGGTCTATCTTAATAAATATCATATAAAACTGGTTCTATATAATAATATGCCAAAACTAACCAAATAGCCACTTTTTTATTTTCCAAGCTTAAATAAAAAGAAACCCCTGACGTGATGAATAATAAACATACGAAAACTATCTAGAAACACTAAAATAATGTCTTCGCTAAAGCCCCGTACGGAGAACGACGAAAAATTCGTTTCGATACAGTATTTCATATAACACAGTTCTACAAATTGAGACCTTTTGTGAGTATCCAGAGAATCTTTAACTAATTCCTGCGCGCCTACTCATGCTGATTACGAGTTGGTATGTCAAAGCCATATCTTAGTTTCCGTTTCCAAGATATTCGCGAAAAACTAAATTTCCGACTTCTTGCCGTTTTAGAAATTTTGTAGGCCACACTAAGCAATAATTGCTGATTTTATGAAGCTTATAGGATAGTACACATATCAATGCAACTGTGAAAAATCAAACACACCATATAAGTATTGCCAATGGTGTCGAAACTGGCCTTCAAAGTTAAATTCTTCTTGATTATAGCAATTATAGGCTTTTCACACTGAGGCACATCTAACATCAAACATCTTTATCAAAGATGTTCCATAAGCTTTTGCCGTGCCAAAATTGTATCATCATTCCAACATCTGCTGGGGATGTTCCTATTTTACTTTGTTCCAATCAGTATTTTTACGATAGTTTTTGGTCCACCACTAAAAATTTGCTATTCACCGCGAAACATAAACAATGTCAACGAAAAAGAATGGCAAAATATGTAATCCAAAATGTCTGCCCAGAAGAACGGTACGTTAATATTTTCAAATTTTTATTTATTTATGAATTGATTAATTTTTGCTTACATTTGCAGTACGCAAAAAAACCACCCCGGGAGTCGCCTTGACTGGACTGACGACATGGAGAAGATTCTGGTAGACCTTTGGCAGGAAAACATTGGCGATTTGAGAGGCACCCGGAAGAACTCTCATGTTTACATGGAGATGGCGGATGCAATGAGGGATGGCGGGTTCGTGGGCGGTTGGACCGATATTCGAACGAAGATCGACAACCTTAAGCGTAGATATAGGTAAATATTATTTGCATCTAAAAATACACATACATTGACATGGAAATGTCAATTTCGCATATACATAAATATATAAATGTGTGTTTCTAGGCTGGAGAAAGAAAATGTAGGACCAAGTGGTGGAACGCCATCGAACTGGGTTCATTTTAAGAAAGTAAATGAAATATTGGGTTCATTCCGAATCCACAATTTCGAGCAACACAATTTGGATACTCATAGTAAGTATTATTAGCTCAATTATATGAAATTAATTATATGAATGATGAACATATTGCAGATATTAACAGCTTCGTGTCGGATGACATAATAGAGTTCGCCCCAGAGGTGTCGGATTGTGGCGCCAACAGCGATGGCGGGCCAGCCCCGAAACGCTCCAAGCGTGACCACCAAGCGGAGCTTGTGAGCATAGCGCGGGAGCGGTTGGAGATGCAAAGGGAGAATCAAAAGGAGCAGTGTGATATGCTTCGGGAGATAGCAGCGAGTCAGGCTACCTTCCAGTCCGAATTACTTGGATTGTTGCGGGAAAAAAATAATAAATAGTTTACGAACTTAGGTAGTTTATAATATACCTAATTATTAAAAAAACAAGCAAATTAAACCTTAGTGCCTTACAATTCGCTTTTATTCTTCATTAAAATTAACATATCTTGCAATAGCAGATCTTATCTCTTCAGCACCAGACGAATAATCGGCAGAAGTGTTGGATTGGTTTGGCTGCTCACGAATTTCATTTGTGGAAAGTTTCCAATTTTCATTGATGGCACTGTTGTGCACGTTCAAGATGTTGTGCAATACACAGCAGCACATGACGATAATTGCATTGTTTTTTGGGTGACTATCAAGTCCTTTTCCGACACGTCGAAACCGTGCCTTCAAGTGACCAAATGCATTTTCGACAACTCGTCTGGCCTTGGACAAATTGTAATTAAATGTCCGTTTCTCTACGGATGATGTTGTAGAAAATGGATACGGCTTCATTAGATTTCGTGAGAAACGAAAGGCAGAGTCTCCAATCAGCAACACTGGCACCTTAACTCCGCATATATCTTTGGCCTTTTCTTCGAGTAACGGTGATGAATTGATCATTCTACTCAAAGTCGACTTTTGGTATATCTGTGAGTCATTGCATCGACCCGGAGAACCAATGTTCACAAATATAAATCTGTAACTAAAATTAGAATTTGTTGTATTACAAAAATTGATATAGCAATGCGTGTAGCATACCGGAAATCAACCAGGGCAAATAATACCATTGAGTACCAGCCTTTATAGTTCTGATGATCAATTGCCTCTGCTGCTGGTGGCTTTATTTCAATGTGGCATCCATCTTTATTGAAAATTTTAGAAATAAATTTTTTTAGTTATGTATCTACCGTCGAGTATATTATTCTTTGCTTACCAATTGCTCCTAGACACTGGGGAAATCCAAGGCCTCGAACCCTGAACATACTCATCAATTTTTGCGTCTGTGAGGTAGTTGGGTGTCATGTACTCCTCTGCCAACCCCGGCGAAATTCATGGAGAATATTGCAAACAATGTTTTGCTAAACCCCAAAAAAGCCGGCCTATTGTTCGGTACTCTGAACAAGAACCTAGAGTGTACAAGGCAAGGGCAATTTGTTTTTCCAATGGAATGGCGTTGCGCAAATTTGTGTCCCTTCTCAGCACTTCAAGCCTGCTTACAGCATTAAAAATGTTGAGTGCTCCATTCGAAAGCTCTCTTTTAAAGAAGTGCTCATTGTTGTCGGAACGTCTTTCTCCCAAAACATGCCAGATCGCTTCTAAAATAAAAAATAATTACTTGTAAAAAGAATTGCACATATAAAACCCAATTTATACTACCACTCACAAACATCCAAGCACTTCTTGGTATGTGCTGATTCTGCATTACGGTCTCTCTTCTTCTTGTCTCTGCGGCTGTACTATTTCACAACTGCTTGACGGTCTCCGCCCCTGCTATTAATGCCCGCCGGTCGTTTCTGTTTCGTTCTGCGCCCCGACCGTTGCCCCAAAATCTCGCCTTCCGTTTGAAAACAGTTGCTTGTTCTCCTGTGAACAAAAGGTCCATCCGCGCATTCCTGCTCTTTAATCCCGATCTATGTTTTATCTGCCTCATCCGCTGTCGGTCCATACTGCTGAGCTATATTTTAACCTCTATGAACGCGACAACTGATTTCGAGACGTTTTAGCTCCTTCTGATCTATGTCAATTTGAAGAGTTGCTTCTGATTCACATTCTCGAGGACATTCACTAACAGCATATCAGAAGCTTCCCTGTTGATGGTGTCAACGTTCTAGGTCCATATCCTCAAATCGTGGTCCCTTAATCGTTCGCGGGCGGGATATTCTTTTGACGGTGGTGGGTACCAATCCCGCCACACCAATCCAATACTTCTTCTTAATTGGCCGTAACAACCGTTTGACGGTCTCGGCCTCTGCAATTAATGCTCTCCAGTCGCTTCTGTTCTGTGCAAGCTCTCACCCGTTAGTCACACCAAGCTTGGCAACTGCTTTCCATAGTTCTACTATCCGTAAACATTAACGTAGCATTCCATGAATGTTGCTATTTAACATTTCAATAAATATTTTGTTAAGCTAATGCTATATCAAGTTGCCTTTTAAAACTCCTATAAACATTTGGGGTGGCAATCTAGTTCTCCTCCCATAAATTTAAATCTTGATTTTCGCATATAACAGGCTGTAACTTTGCCTGCGGTCCTGACAAAATTGCCAAAAATTACCATAATTAGTGCATATGTTGAACTATATGATGATATGGCGCCACTAAATGTCCGACAAATAGAATGGCTTGTAGCAAATGGTTTAGGTTGATAAAATTGCTATAAATCAAGTAAAATTTGACTTTGAAGGCCAATTTCGACACCATTGGCAATACTTATATGGTGTGTTTGATTTTTCTCAGTTGCATTGATATGTGTACTATCCTATAAGCTTCATAAAATCAGCAATTAATGCTTAGTGTGGCCTACAAAAATTTCTAGAACGGCAAGAAGTCGGAAATTTAGTTTTTCGCGAATATCTTGGAAACGGAAACTAAGATATGGCTTTGACATACCAACTCGTAATCAGCATGAGTAGGCGCGCAGGAATTAGTTAAAGATTCTCTGGATACTTTTCGCTGTAGAACAGTGTTATCCAGCTATTCGAAACCGTGCGTGAGTGCTTACAAAACGTATCGGCATGAGCCCATCTCTACTTCAGACAATCGACAACTCTGCACATGTGAGTTAACATTAAGTGTTAACATTATGTTGACAGCAGATAGCGAAAAAAATTAATTAACTTTGTTTTAAATAAAAAAAAGAAATAGGTCACACACAATATCAGCACATCAAATGGCCACCAAAACGAGTACAATTGAGCGTAACGGTTCCGTCAAGTCATCGACTCTGCGAGAGATCTTAGCCCGCGCTATCACAAAATCCGAATGGGCTGACAAAGTAAGCAAAGCACGGAGAGGCACCCTCTAATCCCCGGTCAAAGAACGCGTGTCGAATGATTTGTAATTTTTTTTGCAGGAGGAGTTTCTGGACGTGATCTACTGGTCCCGTCAGGTGTTTGGCATAATACTCGGAATTATCTGGGGCATTTTGCCGCTGAAAGGCTTTTTGGGTCTGGTGCTGTAAGTAGCCGCTTAGCTTTGGTCTATTATTAGCTTAATCTGGTCTGACCCACAGATTCGCTGGCATCAGTTGCGGCATTGTGTACCTGTACTGTATCAACTTCCAAAATGTGGACGAGGAGGCCTACGGTGGGACTTGGGAGCTGGTGAAAGAGGGATTAGGTGGGTGCCGGGCAATCTTCTAGGATTCTCTCCAATTGAATTCCAATTTCAATCACCATTTTATTTATTTATATCATTCTTTATGCCCATTTTTCCCTTTTCCAGTTACCTCTTTTGCGGGCTTCTTGGTGACGTGGATAATCTTCTACACGGGTCTGCACTACGACACAATAATGGCTGCAAAGGCTCCCTCCACATAATATCAACCACCACGAACACCACACCCAGCAATAACCAATTCCTGCAGCAGAATCCAGAGTCAAAGTCCCATCTTTCCGTTTGCCAAGGCCGATTTAAGCCGCGTTTTTTATTTAAACTGATTTGTCTAGGATTGTTAAATCTTTTTTAGCTAATTACGGTAATATGTGCATTTGAATTTGTTCCGTATCCAGGCGGGAGGGAGATTTTTCTGTGAAAGATTCCAATAAGCAAACCCGTTAAGAACAAAGATTAACTTTTTAGTTGAGTTTTATTATTCCAAAGTATTGTTCTACAGCCGTAACTAAAGGCGGAGTCGGCAGCTCAATACTCCATGGCCACCGCCGCATCCCCCCAGAACCATTAGATGAGCCGTTTTGACTCTGCTCATGCTGGAACTTCTCCGGCAGCTGCCCGCTCTGCAATATTTGCGATAGTCTTTCCACTTCCTCCAGCGAGCTGGCCCTTTTGATGGCCTCACGTATCCGCTGCATGTCCTCCGGATTGGCAAAGCGTCCGCCGCCGTCCGTACCCTTGCCCTTGCCATTGCTCGCCTCGGAGGCTAAAGCTGCGGCTGCACTTAGTTTTGACTTTTTGGACACCTCCTTAAGCATCTCTTTGCCCTGCTTGGTGCGAAAGAACTCCTGGGCCACCTGTCGGTCTTTCTGCTTGATTTTCCGAAAATCCAATAGACGCAACTGTGGAAACTTGTAGGCCATATACTCGCGATAGTTGGACTTGGTGGACACCGGATTGATGAGCAGGCATATTGTGTCCAGTTTGGTGAATGCTGTCAGGGGCTCCAAATCGCTGAGCTCCTGCAAATTGTTGCCCGTTAAAATGATGGAGCTCAGGTTGGGCACCACCTCCTCCAGGCCATCGCTGATGCGCAAAATGCGATTGTTGTTCAGCAGCAGACACTTGAGTCGCGGCAGATGGGGCAGGTTGTCCAGTTTGCGCAGATCGTTGTCCGACAGATCAATTGTGTCGAACTGGTCCAGTGTGGCGCCCAGATTTTCGATCTGTGGAATTTTGTAGCCCCGCAAGTCCAGCTCCCTTTCCCGGCAGGGATTTATGTATTGCATGGATTGGTTAATCAGTTCCGGTGTTAGTTTTACCATCTTCGTAGAGGATAGACGGCCAAGGGAATAAATAATATTATATTATTAGCGAGGACGCTGCAGTGTGACCGTTCCGCTCAACTTTGCGGCAATAGGACCGTATATAAGCAGTGAGACGATACCATACCAAAGTAGTTATCGATACCAGTTGCTCTGCTGTAACTTAACAGTGAGTACTTTATGTTATTCCTAACGACAGCAGGCAATAAGTCCCCAAATTTGGGGTGTCATTTCATATGAATTATGAAATAAGGCCCCACTGAAATGAAATAAGGCCCAAAAAAAAAAAAAAATGATAAAAGGCCCCAAATTTGGGGTGTTATTTCACATGAGAAAATACCCCAATTTCAAAAATGAAATATCACCCCAATTTTTGTAAATATTTTTAAATTTATATTTTTAGTAAGAAATTGTGAATTCATTTTTTTTAAAATTAAATAGTAAAAAATTTGATACAATAAAATCGGAAGTCGGTTTACCAACGCCTGCATTGAAATTTAAATATCAAACGCTTTAAAAGTTATTTAGCCTATTTTCAACTTCAGTTTATGAACCATCCAAAACCGTTCAGACATTTGTGCGATTTGATTTCTTCACATTTATTATATCGGCCAGATCCAGATTCTTTTTTAACATAAGGCATCCTAAGCTCCCTTAATTTGTATAAATCATAGCTCTTAAATAAGTGTAAACACTTTTTTCAATAAGATTAACCTCACTTTAAAAAAAAAACAGAAACAAACAAAGCTGAACATGTGTTTTCTGTTGCGTATTTTCGGTTCAGCAAAACCATCTAGTGAAAAACTGTCTTTAAATGAGCAGAGCACAATAAGTGTCATACACTCTTAAGGGGTTCCACTAACAACCACGCATCCATACGCAAAATACGCTTTTCTCGACAAGAGAATCGAAAGAAGCGCTCTTCGGTTGAGCGTATTGTCTATTGAGCAAAAACATAATTGAACGCCAGTTTTTCGTCTTGTTCGTAATGCAACTGTTTTTGCAGACAATCTGAAAGTAGTCTCTAATAAAAATTCTGATTGTCAGTGTCATTAAAGCGAGAGCGCTTTCATTTAGCACTTGATTGTTGTTGCAAAAGATAGCAGTATAAGCTCGTATACTGTCGGTGTAACGACGTCGCTGCTGCAAAGTTCTATTTTATACACAGAAGATAGAAACGTGCCGAACTCTGCTTTATAGCGATCTTTATTAAGTCTTAAAATACAAGGGGACAAATCGGTAATCTGTTGTTTACCATAAAAAGTCCAATCGGTGCTTCTCGAAACTTAACCAGTAATCAGCTAATGGACGACCAACGAATTCATAATTTACTTAGGCCAAAGATTTATCAGCCTCCTTTCGTCTTAAAATATACAAATAAATAACTTAAAAAGCATTTAGAAGTTTTATAGAATTTTTGAAATATTCTTTTCCACAAAAATGATTTAATACCAAAACATTGGCTGTATTTCACTTGGCTCATTTGGTGTGTCAAAACAGAAACTACAATAAATTCCAATTTGTATTGCGGACACTTAATATTGACCAGTGGGATTGCACCCTGTCCCTATCAATATGTTTGCCATCCTTCACGCCCGGCACATGTCCACATTTGTTTGTCTCAATGTGGAAGTAGTTTTGCGTTGATTTTCCCCAGCGACATGAAAATAAACCAAAATTCAAATAATATGCACAACGCTTGACTAAACTTTTGACATGGAGAACAACACGAGTGGGTGTGTGGGTGTGGGTGAGAATGTGGTAGGATAAGTCAAGGGCACAACAGTTTTACATTTCGCATAACAAATTTCATTTGTCAGAAAACTCTCAACGTGTTGTGATTGTTGTCATTTCACAAATGTATTGCAAAAATATTGATAGAGGGGCCAAATTTAAGTCGTTTGTTATTCGATAGTTTGCTTTACCTTTTCTTGATTGAAAAGAAATTGCACTTGGAACCAGGGCATAATACCGGAACCTGAACCGGAACCGTTAACCGAAATAAACCGTTTCAAACCGCGTACCGGAACCAGAACCGGAATAGAAACAATTTTTTTTTTTGGGAACCGAAAACCGTTTACCGTTATTATTGGAACCGATATAACCGGAACGAAACCGAAACGTTGGTACCGGTACAGTTTTGGGTTTTTACCTTGGCAGGGCGAAGGCGGACACAACTAAACTTAAAGCCAAAAATCTATTTTTGGGCGATTTTTGTTCCATATGGATTCTCTGCAAAATGGAAATAACAAAAATTTGTTCTCTCTTGCGAAGTCGTTTTTTCTTCAGAATATAGAAAAGCGAGACAAATCCCTTTTTGAAAAAAATGCTTTTGCAATATTTCCAACGTGCAATATTTTTGGACCTAGGTACTGAGCCAAAAAATACTTGTATCGATCTTTTACATAATATTTTTGCACAAATTCTGTCGTTCGCTGATTAATTACTACTTAATGAACTGCAGTTCAAATTCTGGTTCATCTGAATGCGCCGACGAAGTTGAGGCATATGTGATTTTTCAGGAAAGTCAAACTTACATGATGTGTAGGACATATCACAGCAGACAACATCGTATCGAAGATGACCTCGAGCAAAGAGCACTGGAGATTGATTGTAAGTTTTGTTGGCGAAATTTTGGGAGTTGGGTATCTGAACGCAGATAATAGATGAGAGCGCACAGCCACTTCGAGGTAATGCGAAAGCTTTTCCGAAGTGGAGACAGGCCTGAGAGAGAGGGAGGGTTTTTAGTAGGTGAGAGTCCTACATACCCTTTCTGCGACGCAGACTAAGAAATGGCATTTTCCCCTCCTCGCCCCCAAAAAAAAAAAAAAATATTTAAACACAGTAGGCCAAAGAAACTCAGAAAATCCAACCTTCGAATGTGCTTAATAAATTCAGCCAGTCGTGTCGGCGACGTTGTACGAGCAACAAGACCGGACTATTTTTTTTATTTCTTTCATTATTTAATTATTTTAGATTTTGTGCAACTTCGAGATGATTTAACCGAGTCATCAAGTTGAGTTCCACTGCCGGTCTCTTTTTTTTTCTTTTTGCCGACAATCTGGGCGTATATGCTTGAGCTTGAGGTCTGGGATTCTAAGATTTCAACATTAACATTTGACTCCTTCTGTTTAAACATATTTATTGCATCGCTAGGGTCCTCGCTAATTGTCCTCTATTGGAGCAGTCTCCACAGCTTCCGTTACTGGCCTTGAAGATTAATCTGTTACTTCGATCATCGATTATCATTTTGGAGCGTAGTGTATTGTATTTATTTTTGTACCTTTTACTCTGACTGAATTAGACAATGGCCGTGTTCACCAGTACAAACAGACGACACAAAAATCGATGGAACTAGTTCTATTGTCATGGTGAACGAATGTGATGTTCAATAATTATTTTTTTGCTCATAACTTAGGAATCGTTCATCCGATCTTTATCATTTCTTCGGCAAATCGATATATAATGCTAATTACTAACTATCTTTAAAGAGTAAAAACCTTCTATCTGCGCAACTGGGCAAGACTTTTAGAACGCTCGCAATAAAATCAAAAACTTTTCAAACTGAACTCCATTTTTCGACCGATGCACTATGGTCCCAAATCCCAAAAAGCTGGCCAAAAGTCGAAAAAAATATTTGTTTTATGTACTTTTAATGATTGGAATAGTTCTAGTGGTACATCTAGTTTGTATTCTGACTGTTAATAAGGAGGAAGTGTGCCACCTGGCTCAGGCTTGAACTCCGTTCGTGAGCGTCGATCGTGCCTCATCGTTTACTCGTTATGCATCGAAAATAACATAACGTTTGGGAGCGTATAGAATCGCCAAAAATTAACCGATTTGGATTCTGAAAAATGGATTCTACTCTAGGAAGTAAGAACAATTTAAATGTATTGCTCAAAATTATTATTAACAATGCATAAAATAGTGAATCGTTAATAAAAGTAGAGGTATTTTCTTGGTCACATTCTGAATAGTCGTGTTAGAACAAGCCATAAGTCAAAACTCCCATCAGATCCCACTCTCAAACAAATAAAAAATTGTTGTTTAGACAATTCTTTAAAACATATCCAAAAATTAGCTGCAGATAGCTGCATATTTAGTCTCGGTGATGATCTTTGTGCCACATTTGTCGTTACATAATATATATACACTGGTCGACAGCACTCTCCCCCAATTCAACAAACCAACTTTTTCTAAAGTATTTTGGTCCGCTCAGCACGAAAATCGATATGAAAAAAAATCTGTCAAATAGATATCGAGATATTACAGACGTTACAGTCAAATCAAATACGTTTTCAAAGAAATTGTATGCCATATTGATTCCGCCATTTTGTTTTCTAAATTTTTACTTCGGTTTCGTGATTAGCGACCCCGAAAACCCCGAGTACAGACTTTCAGCCAAATAAAATTTGTTTTTGAAGAAATTGTCCGCCATATTGGTTCCGCCATTTTGTTTTTCTAAATTTTGACATCAGATTCGAGATCAGCGACCCCAAAGACCCCCGAGTACAGACTTTCAGCAAAATCAAATACGTTTTTCGACTTTTGGCCGTCTTTTTGGGATTTGGGCCCACTGTGCGATGGTTTCTATGGCAGCTATAAGATATAGTCATCAGATCCGGTCAGTTGCAAATATTTATTTCAAATAACACCTAAAATTTCAGAAAAAATCGTTGTTTTTGTTTTCCATATAAATTTTTGGGGCCAAATTCCAAATTTTAACGAAAATTGGTCTAAATTGGCCAAATTAGGAAACTTTTCTCCCATATTTGATCAAATTATTTACGTATGGAACCATAGTCTTTGTTTTGCAAGTTATTTTATAGGTTTTTTTTCTTTATTTTGCCAAAATTTGGTCCTACGGCCTTAGCTTTACTCATTTTGCCTACCGTTAAAAAGCAGCTCCAGCTCTCTTGGCTCCAGTTGGTCATTGTGTAGTTTGCTTTTAAAATAGTTTCAAGACAAATGGTTTTTACTTTAAGAGCAATGCTTAGTCACCCATTAAAAGGCATCTGTGCCCAGCGCCAACTCACAGGAAAAGAAAACAAGTAAAACCGCTGCTGCTAAATCTTTCAAAAGTATAGAAGTAGTTCGCTGCTAAATGATCTAGAGCAGGGGTGCCCAAGCCCATTCCGCAAGCCAAGCATTCGTTGTTGTTTGCCGACGCAAAGGAGTAGCTGGTGCGTACGGCGCCCAAAGCTAATAGGCGCTTGTGGGCTGTCGTGGTGTTCTCTCCCCACTCACAAAAATTTAGTGTCGTTTTATTCCACGCGTCCGTAAGCTCATTCTGGGCACCCCTGCTCCAGCGCATGGTAGTTCGCCCTTAAACTAAGTCAAGAAACACAATCCTTTATTATTTTTTTATTTCCGTTTAATTTGAATTTCATTACAATGAAGTTTAAATTTTGTTTTGCTTAACTATTAATGAACACGTTAAGTTTTTTCGTTTTATTCTCGATTTAGTTTCGTTAAGTTTTAAATGGCGGCCATAACTATATATTTCGGAGCCAACTATGGGAGATTGATAACACTTTTGTTGTGTTCGGTGGTGGTGGTGGACAGGGTAAAACTCTCTGGTGCAAGCTACTACTTGGCTCTTGAAATTTCTAAATTGATCGAGTCACAAATTGGTTTGATTAGTTTTACTACGGTTGGTAAATGCATTTGTTTTTTTTTTTTTAAATTGTTAACTTTGTGGAAAATCTGACAGATAATTTTAATTTGTATTTTGAGTAAATGCATTTTACACTGGTTTCACAACGGATTGTCATATAAATACTAGAAAATAAACCGAAAAAGATCACAAGAAATAAAAACCATAAAACATTTGTGTTTGGAAGCAGTTATAAAAAATATTGTATTTCGTTTCCCATGACTCCCCATGGACATTCTATATATATACCACGAGCTTAAAATAGACTTTCTGTTGTTGTATATAATTGGCACTTAACTCATTGCAAAATAAAATACATAAAATATAGTACACAAAATGGGTTAGTTTTGGATAAAAGGTTTAGGTATATGCATATATATATATAAAGTTATACGTATAAATAAATAAATCACGTCCATTAGTTTAAAAAAATTGCCAAAATCAACACAAAACACACGCGCCATTGCACATCAATTAAAGTTTCAGTACGAATGAGTCGGGAAGTACACGACTCCACGACTCCACACCTTCATCATCATTTGGGTAGGGGGTCTTAAAGGAATGTTGAGCATATAACTAGACAATTTATAAATCAACCACATCCTCCTTGGTATAGGGCGTGTCTCTAAACGTGCGTCTCATCGAGGATCGCTGTAGGCCTTCAACTAATGTCTCCTGCGTGTGTGTTTGGGGGAGAGAGGGGGTATAGGAAATGTGTGTTTAGTTAATTGTGTTTACATTAACATTAACAAAACATGCAAAACTTAACAGTTAGACAACATAACAGAATGCACAGGATGATGATTAAGAAGAGGGCCAATAAATTTGGATTTCAATGAGGATGCACACAAACGCACAACCAACCAAGCCAAGCCAAGCTCTCCAATTCAAACCTCAAATAACGTTGAGATCTCTTTGCCAGCAATTCGCTTCAGGCCGCCGCTCTCTGCACAGCTGCTCGCCTTGCTGCCATTGCGCATGCTTAATATTTCATTGCTTATCAGGCTGGCACAGGCCATGGCATGGCTGCTGCTGCTGCTACTGCTGCTACTTCTACCATGTTCTGTAATGGTGATCTTGCTGAGAGTCTCCTGTGTCTCACTATTGATGCTGCTGGTGCTCACAATCTTGGAGCTGGCCTGGGTTTGGGTGTTTAATACTGTAGTTGTTGTGGTTGAAGTTGATGATGTGTTGCTGGGGGCATTCGATGACATCGACAAGGAGGAGGAAGAGTTGGAACTGTTGCTGGTGCGCATGCTCGTTGTGTTCAATAGGGTTCTGGGCATAACAGGCGGCTTGAGGGGAAGTTCTTTACAACAAATCAACAATCAAATCATATGAAAATAAATAAGATACAAAACAAAAAAACAGGTGGTTTAAGGATGCAGGCAGCTATCAAATACAGTGGGACTGTTGACTGGAGTCAGTGAACAAAAATGACTTGCTGGTTAAGCATGTTTATTATTGAATTGCTCCTATTTGTTCAGTTGCTCACTTGTGTTTGTGTATTACACGGCGGCCTTAATTGTTAATCGATACTTATCGATAAGTTTATCGATCGACCATTTAAGCATTCTTGGACATTATGCAAACCTTTTAAAATTCGAGTTCAAAAAAATATTATTATCTACAATAATATTAATAAAAGACTTAATTAATATAATTTAAAGCTTGAAAATATGGAAAAAAGAATGTCGGAATTAAGAGGACAGATGACAATTGTTGAGTGATCAATAGAACATCTTATATAGCAACTGACCCACCCGATACTTCTTATTTTCTTCAAAGACTCGGACTTAAAACCGGCCCAATAATGTTAGTTCTGACTTATAACTGAGTAAAACTATTTTGGAGAAACCGTAGTGACGATTTTCCGTGCACAAATTCAAATACAAATATCTTTATCTTAAGCCGGATATCTAGATTTTCGTTGCTTGTGTATCCAGAAACATAAGCGAAATCCACAGTTTCTAATCGATAGTTGGCTTAGAGTGTGTGGATTGAGAAAACAGCTGATACACAGCTCTGGAATATATGGCTAAGAATTATTTTGGATGTGATAAGCGAAAATTTGGGTGAAATGCTTTTATACTTCTTTGTTATGAGCTGACATCTGGCTGGGAAACCAGCAGCGTGCAAAGATTGGGATTGTGCCAAGGCAACACGTATGTCAAATTAATAAGGTCGCTTTCCATAGACACTAAGGTATGAGAGATGTCGTCGGTTAAGACGCCTTCTTAATCTGTTTGTCGCCAGATCAGAGGCAAATCTATTGGAGTGGTGCACCAGTTGGTCATGATATTGATTTGGAAGCATAATGGCAAAGAGTCCAAATCGCAGTATATAGTTGTTTGCCTCACATACCAGGGACCTCACAAAGAAGACTAGTTCTTTAAGGGCAGTGGATCATGCCTTACCTCACAACGGGATAACCCAGATCCACCGCGAAATGCCAATGCTAAAAGCTGCAACCGTAGAATCTGTCCGAGTCACAAGGACTTTCCTGGTCCAGAGACACGCCAACCGGGTCTTATAGCGATTGTGTTGACCCTTTGAACGATTAACGTCTAAGTTTAGCGGTTCGGACCATCCCGGCTATAGAGTTGACAAAATCCTTAATATAATTGCGAATGTATTTAGGCAATCTTGTATCAGACGATGATAGAATTCATTTGAAAGTCATACACTGTAAAGATAATATTATTAAAATGTTAGGACAGATAACAACATTGCGCCATCCGGTCCACACTGCAAAGTATCTTGCTCAGTCAAGGGTTATCATCTCCTAGTATAAAGTAGCACCTACTCTGAGCAGTATGCTTCCTCTGGAAATCATTATTATTTTTTTTTCAAATTTATTTAAATTCAAATAATTAACAGTGCTTAACAGCTGACTGATCAGAGCGACCATACACATTTTAGTTACATGGTCACCCTGTTTAAGTTATGTTCCACACACACAAGAAACATATCGCAAATTCCTGGCAGGAATTTTCCGCAGTGCTGGATACAGGCCTTTAAGAAGGGCTGTTTTACGTAATCAGACATGTCCAATTGAAATGAACCCAAACATTATATTTGAAAACGGCATCAACTGCTTTATCCAATGCTGCAAACGTCGAAATTTCTTCTGAAAATTCCGTCGGAGGGTTTAAACCCTTACTAAAGTCTAAGGTTCGGTTCGCGGAGTGGTTCCTAAAATTGTTTTGGAACTTGTGTACTTTATTCTCCCACTGAAACCTAACTTTTAATGCTCGTTTTTGATAGAAAATTGCATTTCAGAGACATAAGATTAAGGACTTAAAAAGGATTTTCGTTTACAGCACCCAGAGATCTCGAGTCCATCTCTAATACAACATCAAGACTATTCTTGCGGGGTACCTTAGGAAAAAGGGGTTTAACCGGTAATTTTTCGAGCTAGGGTTGTCAGAATTATTCTAAAATAGCCAAACATCAATATCGATAATATCAAAAATCCAAATTTTCAATATCGATATTTGATATTATATATCGCTTTCAAAAAAAATCGATATATCGATATTATCGTTATTTTCTAAAGCTTGCAAACCGGTTTTTAAAGGAACGTCTTTACCAAAAAACTGCTAGTGAGGATTTCTAGAGACTTTTATATCTAATCTTTCCAACAGTTTCCCATAGTTTTCTGAAACTACACTACATTTTTTTAAAATAATATTAATAGTCAGAGTTTCTTTTTTTTTTAAACCTTAAAAGCGTGTACTAAAAAGAGATACAAACTTAGTTATGCACATTACTTCGTATAAGAAAGGCTTCTGTTCAAAATTGTTCTGATTTCAAAGCAGAGCGTAAAGAATCGAAATGCACTTTCAAACAGCACGAACAATTCATCCGCACTAGCTCTCTAATATGCTATTGGGTTCATTACGATATCTTCAATATATTCTAACACTGACACCTAATATTGCAGCGTATTTCTGCATCCATACGTGTATGATTAGTTCTCGCATTTTCATTGCGATGCAGAATCCTTGTCTACAAGTCTATTAGTATGCCTTCCTGAGCCAGGGGGAGCCGCCAGGGGGTACAGCATGGTTGACTACACTCAAGAAACTAGAATCTTCTATAAGCCGAGTACTCCAGCGCAGCGCCGGATGCTAATATGTCAGACATACAACATTATATCGCGATCTGGATCAATATGCATACCAGCAGGTATCACCACCGACTGGTGGCCCATACCCACAGACTTGCCTCTGAATTGGCTGCAAACAGGCTCAGAAGAAGTTTTATCAGTATTTCAGTGCCTCAAAACATGAGAACCAAACAAAATATTTTGGCAAAGCTTACAGGGAATAACAAATAAAATAAACTCCATAAATAGTGGCTACGCTACAAAGTAAGTTAAGTGAACAACTGAACAAAGAGTGAGCTAACGAACATTATTCACTAAAGGATCACTTTTATCCAACTCTACAACAAATTTAAGTTTCCATTCTACAGTGCGGGGCATGCACAATCACTTAAGCATTCCTCTTACTCTTACTTACCCAAACGACTGAGACCCGCCGCCAGTTCGCGCACTGATTTCTTTTCCAGGGCCGCACCTGTTGGGGATTAACATACGATAGAAAGAGAAACAAACTTATCATCATCATCATTTTACCCGGTGTAATGCCCACAATACTGCCACCGCCTCCGGCGGCTAAGGCTATGCCGGGAGAAATGCCCACAATGGAACCGCCGGTGCTTTTGCCAAAGGTCACCACCTCTACATCTGTAGTCCAATATTCCATATTAAACATTTTATACTTTTTAATTTAAGTTTTCAGCTTACCCTCATCCAGTTTCTCCGGTGTGGTTTTGTTGGAATCGGCA